>LUCH01000163.1:0-47704 GCA_013368495.1 Paragonimus heterotremus
AGCGATCCGAATCACAACACCTTGCACTGCCGAGACGATTGGAATCAGACTGCTTGACCAGGTATTATGTCATCAAAAGCGGTTTGTTCAGGCGCTGCACTTACCGTGGCCACAAATCCACCGGATCGATGGCCAACCCGCGCGATCGAACCAATAGACAAGCGTGACATAACCGACCAATCAAGTCATCGCCAACTGATTGGCCCGTGACCCAGTTTCTCTGTGATAAACCTAATCGATATCTCGATCTAACTCTATTAAACCCTTATATAATTGTACATGCTTGGAGATGAATTATCGGAAACATATGTTCACCCATATGTCTTTATTCTCATTATCTGAATCATTGTCTGTTGATTTGACCTTAGTCAATTATATGCACAATTTTGAACTGTGAGTGTGCATAACCAATGATTTATATATTTTTCCGTGTAATAAGGTTAAGCAATTTTCCTCGTTTGATAGATTTCTATTGACACTTAAATCTGTTTGTGTCATGCACAGTGGTTATCAGTTTTTTGGAACTCCATTTTCTTGTTCACTGATACATGTCTAATTTATCATTAGTCCCCACAGTTGTTGAATCTATTTGTTTTACCCGTCTTTTGTGGTTGCTCCTCTACAAATCACTCCACTTCCAGATGAATTTTCATTACGATGTCTTAAAATTATAGTAATCGTTTACAACCAAATGTTGTTCGACTGATTTCTCTTGAATTCGAAAATGAGATAAAACATCTCAAATGTGAACTGCTTACCAAATCAATGTTTGACCAATCAAAACGTTTGGTTTCGACCAGACAGTTCTTCTGAAACTTTGTTCCAGTCCTCATTTATCATGTGCGAGTTGACCTTGCGTGCATTAAGACTGCCTATTTTTCTAAAATTCTGCTATACTAAAGACTGATTATGGTAGGTAGGCCGAGGTGTTCGGGTTAAAAACGATAGCGAGTTGTTACAAATAGAAATTTTAATGTGTTAACTATACCCCTGTAGTCCATGTATACGGATAGGTCGAAAGATTTTCAGCAACCAGCTGCGTACAGCAGTTCTGCGTAATAGTTTTAAGAACGACCATTTGGTTGTGCTAGCAGGGATTTATGAAGCAACGAGAATCTTTTCATCTGAAACAATCGACTATGTTTCGAAAGCGGTGGGTTTACTTTATGACGGCCCAAAATCTTGTAATTGACTTGCCGGTATGTGCATATAGCTGGCAGCCGGAAACTATTCCCGGGGATTCTGCATCCACTGGTGGAAATTAAATTTATTATGGCTTATATACCCTATCTCATAAATTCGAGAGCACGAACCCGCTGTTGTAAAGCAGAGTTAATATATACATAGCCGCAATACCGACGTTGCACGTTGTACGCTACCGTACAATGGTTCATAAAAATTCTACATATGGATAATTTGCGTGGTGTGTTAAATTCGTAGTCTCCGTTTGAAAATCCAGTGTGGTCATGGATAAATATGGTTATTCTATTCGGGAATATTCTTCCGTTTGATATGGTGAATGTTTGCAGTGATCACGCTAAATAACATCAGACAAACATCGGAGTGCTCCCAGTTGGACTTAATAAACTACAAAAATTATGCACTGTCAACAGCCAGTCTTCATTTACAGACGAAGTTCACCGAGAGACTGGTGCTGCCGCAAATTACTTAACGATAAACCAGCTGTCCGCCGCTATCTTCTAAGGCATGCTTAAAAGTAACGTGTTCGACCAAAGTATTGCGATGAGGTAATTATGAAAAGTAAACTAACCAAATGTCCAGCACACTGGACCTCAAAGATGACATCTTACAACTGATGGTAGCTTTTGTCAAGGTGCACAAGAACATTGCCTTCATTCTAGGAAAGCAAATTGGCAAACGGAAATAAGTTGTGGCGGTAACAGTGATCGTTCGTTAGGACTAGAAGCGCGAATATCCGCACTTTCAGCTGTGTGCTGTTCTTTATCTGATTCAAACTTCAAGTTGTCTAGAGCGGTGATTTTAAGAGCAAACCAAGTGTATAATACAGTGAATAAGATACATTATTTCTCAGGCGCTTCGTGAATTTTTATTCAGAACGGTGGCATAACTTCACCTAAGGAAGATTATGTTGCGTCCCTTCTTATATATTCCTCTGATTGTCCCATCGACTGAGAGAGCTAAAAATTGATCACCAACTGCATTCGCTTGTCCACACACTGTGTCCCCTATTCATCTTATGTCAACAAGGCTTTAATCCTCTCTTAAGAAAAGTGGGAGATATATATTCAGTCAATAAGCAAGGTATGTGAAAGAAATGTCTGATTTATATATAACAAGTACAATCAAATCTGGTAAAATAGTGTGGATATTTGAAATAAACTACTATAAAAATCATTTTATGAGGGCCGTGATTCAAAACTCTGGGTTTTTCAGTTCGTTCAGCAATCTCCATATCCACTCAAGTCAGTCGCTAACCAGTCGTTCCCAACATAGTTGTTGTTCCCAATACCTTCGATACTGGGTACGGCAAACTTTCCAGTCCAAGTTGACTATATCCAACCCGTCAAAGGTATAAACCACGTGTCAAAAATAAAACTAACAATTATGACATATTACATCACGTGTGCTTATTACGAGTACGCTTAGTCGTCTTTTTTGTTGCTGGTTTCCTGCTGCGGACAGCCAGATGATTCAGATGACGTGGATCGCTATCTTCGCTGAGGTTTGACAAGGAGCTCGCAGTCTCGACCTTCGTTAGTTTCTATATCGAGTATGTAAATTATATTAACAACTGAGCTAACAGATTCGTCTTGTCTAAATACATCTTTTATAAGAATGAATGACCTAGGACATAATCACATTCGTCAGTCGACTGATCGGTTCAGTGAGCTTCTATTTTGCTCAATACACAAAGACAAATTATAGGATTACGTCGTTCCAGGATGTGACCTGTATAAAATATAAGACAAACGGTACTTTTGGTGAGTTAGAGATAAACTTGATTAAACCCGTTTTGTTAGAAAGTGGGGATTTAATAATTTGGTCCTGCTGGACAGCTCAGTGGCCGATACGTTTGCATCAAAGACACAAACCGGAGTTCAAATATGGTATTCAGTGACGTGCACAGTTAACCAGTTTTCGAAATCGTCCGTTGATAAGTCCAGCTAAACGTGACTAACACTTCAAATAAATTAAAAATTGTGAACTACTCGTAGTTATTCGAAATAACATCAAGCGTGATAAAGTTCCCCAGTGACAAAGACATATTCAGTTGCGAAATTCTGCGACTGAAAACAAGTAACATTACTATTCTAGCAATTAGACGTTGGTTGCACAGCTCTAGGGGTTTACTGAACAGACATTTACCTTCACAACTTTCTACCATGATAGAGGTTTTGTAAAATTGAACAGGTTTGGGCCATAGAGAAAAACTTGACGGGGATTGAAAATATGGAGTCATAATACATAGAAACTCTTGGCTGAATTAATGCACTAATCGACTACATCGAAAACGGAGGAAAGGAGTGAAGCAATTGGCCTATAATGGTGGAACGTGGGGTTAAAAAGTGTGAAGAACATACCCGCAGATCAACGAATGACGAAAACATATTTGTTTTATATGTAACGGCTGAAGTGTCATTCAAGCAGGTCATAATCTGGAACTTTTAGGAAAACATGTGCCTTGTCTAAAACTCTGTTGACAGCCAGTTGAATAATGCGTACTTCGCGACAGAAACAACTTGTTAGAGCAAGAATATCCTGTTACACCAACCATTCTTCAACTTCAAAAGCTGGTGGAAGATTACACTGAAAACTGACCATGTCAAGACGGCTAATTACTCTCTGTAGCCTTGTGTTTTTGCAACGCGTTATCAATACTGTCATACTGCTAACAAACAGCTAACAAACAGTCGTCATTAGATTTGACCAGCTGTTGATACCTGGGAGGGCAATTGATCGCAATGACCATTAACGAAACGGTAACCACGTAACCCGGAGGACCAACCCAAGATCTGCGGGTATTTGTTGAAAAGTTAGTTAAGAACATGACTGACCAGGCCACGTGATCATAGTCTTCGTAATAAGAGCATGTGAGTTAATTACCTGTGCTATTATGTCTGTCTTTTTCAAATCTGTTGTTCAATCGTTGAAGTTCAGGTTTTCGTCTGCGTTATTAAACTTTTAAGATTATTTCGTCTATATACCACATGCTTTGTATCCATTGTACACCTTCCGACAATTCTACCCTCGGTTTCTATAATGTAACACTGGTCCGGCAAGGGCGCTTAAACGAGGGGCGAGTCCTCATTTAATATTTCTTGTTCACAGTCTCACTCTTATTTCGAATGTCTTAAAAATGTCGTATATTGCAAGACAAACATGGTATAGTTTCGCCTTATAGACGACTTAAAATACAACTGTGGTCTGTGACGAAGACTTTATTCTGTAACTTCTGAGGTTTGTGAAACTCGACATGATAAGCCATCGCAAGGCACTGTTGTCCAGCCACAGTAAACACGCAGTAGATACAGGTGTGGTACGAATCGATTACATGTAAAATGACAGTTGAGTTTATAGGTCCGACCCCACTTATTGGGGAAACCTACAGACCATATTCATGTCCAGCAATTTGTGTAAATGCATGGAATACGACACACCTGTTTCTCAACGCTGTTTGTTCAAAATACTCTTAGTTCTACACCTTTAGGAGAATTAATGAACAACTTTTAAAAAGTAGATAAGGGTTTTCACTAATCATTTTAACCCTGTTAATTAACTATACAGCGGACGTTTCGAAGTTCCTTTTGCGTCTTGTTCACATGATGGTTGTTGAAATGGTATACACCTTTGACTTACAAGCTTGTTGCTGCTGTTAAAAGTCCTCCTGGCTTACTGTTGTAATGATTGTTTTATTAAGGACGAGGAATGTATCATACAAGTCATATTTCATAGGGACTTGGTTTCGATTATTTCAAACCTTATCGAAACATAAAAATCGTTCAGACGTCCCGCTAAAATGTTACCGGTAGCTGTGCGCGAAGTTTGCTTGACGTATGCACAACACAATCTGGGCCGACATGCAGATTCAACTAATAGGCATATGATCTGTAGCCTTGCGTTAAACGTACAGGCGACATTCTTACTGGTTGATCTAAAAATTTGAAGAGAATGCTATTGCGTGTTGAGAGTCAAAAGGAATAATATAATGCCAACTTTATGGGAACACTGAATAGATGATATTATGTGAGATAAGGTAGTTTCAGAGGGTCGGCACGTTCACTGCTGACTTAAATATACATAACACGTCAAACAGCAATGGGAACCATACAGCATCTTCGGAAACTTATTTGGGTCGGCCATAAGCGCATAAATACTTGAGCCTAGTGAAGTAACTCAGTCATTGGAGTGAATAACTCGTTTGCAGTTTTTTCTAGCCAGGCGTTTTCGATTGAAGGAAGCCAACAGGTCAATGCAAATATCCAGAGCACATATACAAATAAAATGCGCACAACGCTTAGGTTGTCTCGTATGTGAGAACGGTGTTTTGATTTTGACTGACCTTTGAATTTATATTACGACATAGTACTTTCGTTCACATATGTTACAGTTAAGTGAAACGAAGTCAGACGTGATCTGTCGGACTGATGCAATAACATTAGCAAGTACAAACAGTATTTGTTTGCCTTCAAGTTTCGATTTTTTTCTTCTTCAGCAGTCGAAACCATCTTAAATGGCTTAGAGTTTGGTTAATTCTTTTACTAAGATTTGCAAACAGTATTGAGACAAAAATGTCTGGATTATTGCTTGAAGATAAACAAATTCTATTGGTGTGAACTAAAAGTCCTCGAGGAGTTCGTGTGGATGTCAAAACTGGTAAGAAGTAATCAGTGCCTCAAAGTAAGTCTCGGAAGTAAAGTTCTAGGGAGCGTATCTCCAAATGAGCTCAACACCTCTACATTTTAAGAAATCCAACAAGTAAAGCCAAAATATAGCTAAACACTAATTAAGTTAGTATTTAAATTTAAACATTACTCACATTTGATCGCAGCTGTCGCATCCCCATAGACTTTCCAGTCGGTCCCTTTCGAAAAGAAGCACCAGATTCGAGTTTCGCTCTCATTAGGGCTCGTCAGTAGTACATACCATTGCCACTGCCGGAACTTGAACCACGGACACGCTGTTCATGAGGCAACCATGTTTCTCACTGCGCCACTGACCTCACGTTAGGCATGACCGAATTATCATATTTGAACGCTCAACCAATTTCAACTGTGAGTAATGATCAGGTTGTCCGATCGTCTCGAAATGGAGACACAGTTATTGTCTGTTAACTCCAATCAATAAACCAGCGATTAGGACTTCCTAGATGATATGCACTACTGACGAGCTCTAATGAGAGCGGAACTCGAGTCTAGTGTTTCTTTTCGAAAGGGCCGATCGAAAAGTCTATGGGGATGCGACAGCTGCGATCACTTGTGAGTGATGTTCAACTTTAAATTAACCAAATCCCCGACTACTCATCAGTAATTTAGTATTTCTTTATTCATTTGCTGCTAACTTACCTCCGGTTGTTCCGTTATTCCAACTTTTCCCAATCTTGCTTTACATTGAACAGAACACTGCATATCGGTTTCTTTCGATGAATTGGCGCCAGCTGTTTATCAATGGAATTTCATTTCAGTATATTTCTCTAATCTATCATTGCTGGCGATCAGTAGCTGATAAGTGTGAAAATTTTTGCTAAAATTTGGTGAAGTTCGGTCGAAAATGTACTGTTTCTAGATTACGTTGAAATGGTCGGTTGTTGTACCGGGGCCAAGTCCTATCATGTTATTACTATATTTAGTTTAAAGACGGAAACTCAACGTTATCATGGAGACGATTATACCAAATTAAGTTAGCAGTGTCCTGTGCCAGACCTTTCGGGCCACGGACAGTAAGCAAACGGTACCTAGAATGAGGGAATACTCTCAGATATGTTCCAGCACATTTCTCCAAAACGGGGAGAATAGGAAAGATAGGGGACAAATTTTTGTTCAAAATTTGACGTTAATGCTTTTTACTCAAATTCATGCCAGATGATTTCAGTATACAGGGGATCATTCTTGTTGGGGGGAGTGAGAACAATCAGAAACTTTGTATGTAACCTCTACGCAAGTAAGTTGATGTGTTAGTAAAGTATAGTAGTATGAAACTGGGAAAGGTGAACACTGCCCACTGAGGAGAAAAAATCATAAGAATTGACTGTAATTACTGCTCCAATCCTAAGACTTTCAGCAGCCCAGTAAGGCGAGCAGTATAGAGAAAGTAAAAAACCCGGTCGTACACAAACTGATTTCGCAGAGTTTAGGGAAATTCCCGTCGTCTTCACATTCCACTCCAATGAATATGAGTAAAATGTATTTAATGCGAAATTTGGGAGTTACCTAAACACTTTGTCCAATCACAACAGCGTGGGTGGTCTTCCCCATGTGACGATTGTGCAAGTTGGCAATAAACCTGATTAGCTCATAGTCCCTCACTCAAAAAACACTACATGTTGACGTGTCACGACTGAAAAAAAAATACATTCCAGGACTTAACTCAACATAAAATACTGTATAAAGCGACTTTCAAGCTATAGCCTGTTTGTGTGTGTAGTTGCTATTGTCCATAATGCAATGTAACCTCCATATTTCAGACAAGAAGGAACCTCAGAAATAGTACATCAAAAGATATGGATGGAGCAGAATGCTGTGAAACACTA
Organism: Paragonimus heterotremus; assembly: GCA_013368495.1. Lineage (NCBI taxonomy): Eukaryota > Metazoa > Platyhelminthes > Trematoda > Plagiorchiida > Troglotrematidae > Paragonimus > Paragonimus heterotremus. Next base: position 7,730 of record LUCH01000163.1, read on the forward strand.
GTGTCACTTGGAAACCACGTGGAGGTTTATGTTTTCACAAAAGAAACTGCTGATAAGTTCTACTTTAACCAGTAAGCCAACCCACGTTCTTAATGCATGACTCAAAAATAGCTAACAGTCAGCTGATATCACGTCTACTGAACAGATTACATTAATGAAGCAAACGAAAGAACACGTCAGCTTTTTATCTAACGAATAAAAAACGTTGTGCGTCAAAGTGAAATTGATCTGAAGGGAATGATTAGCGTAAGTCACAGGTGACTGTTTAAACTAATATGGAGAACATAAGTTAGGTCTATGAACCGGAGATAAATTCTGTACATAATACGCTGGTTGCAGCAGACTGCTAATATGTGAATAAAAGGAAGCACTGATAATGACAGCAAGTGAAACGGTTTTATCAAAGGTCATTAATTTCGAGAAATGATAAATTATTTGTTCCCAAGTATAGGTCATTTAATACCTCAGTAGTATGCCAGCCTAATCGACTAGTGTCGGTCGCAAAACACTAGAAAGATTATGACCACCACGTCTGTTTACAGAATCTCTTCAAACTTATCAAATTCTAAATATTGTGTTCAAAAGTGACTCGTGAACAAATCGTAATTAACGTGCAGTCAATACATTACAGATGAAATGAGTTATAAGATTAAATTTGTTGCCATTAGAAGCACTTTTCTACGTCTCAAGGTTCGTGATGTATGACATGTTTTTCATCTTGATGCTACCGAAACAAAATGCATCCATGATATGAATGTTCATTCATGTGAATTTTGTTTAACTATTATAAGTTTGTCGGCTTCTACCGCTCTCTTGATTGGTAGGTAGATGAGGCTAACTGATTAAAGTTGAAACAAGCGTGAGTACTGCCAGTGTGTGTTGCGTAATCTGATAGTTTCGTTCACCTGCTTACTGAATGAAGATGAAAGTATGAAGTGATGGAGCAGGTGAAGACCTAAAAATGAGATGATATATAGTGTTAATACAATGTTCAAAAAACTCATTAGCCTTACTCAGGCAGTAAAACTCTGTTTCTTTCGAAGTATGTGGGCCAAAAGTAAATCGTATCTAAATAAATTTACTTCTTTACTTGCAAGAATAAACGCGATTGATTTTATCGTTCAATCAGGTTATATTAGAGCAAGTTATCATAAATGATTTGAGACTAAAAAATACTGTTACTGAAAATCGAATATAATCTCTATTCGCGTTTGTAATTTATCACACTAAAATATCATTGTCAGTTTGTTGATTATAATGTTTACTGTTTACCTGAACAAGTATTATACACATTTACGCAATCTATATTGTTTTCATTTTGTTTGAAACTTTACATTATTCCAAGTTTTTACACAAGCAATCTTCAATCGTACAGTAAATAAGGGACGTGGTAAGCTTGCCAGGGAAATGGTGTCTAATGTAATCATACTCTACAGCATTCACTTCACGAGAGCTATGTAATGAATCGCCTGGGACTGAAATCATTCACTCAAACTCTAGAGTAATCTGGAATGAAAGTTCGATCGAGCTTACAGTCTGACAGGTGACAAATCAATTCCTCCTCTACCATTTCTAATATTTTTGAAAAACTGCCTCTGCCATTTGTCGATAAATTTGCCAGATATGGGACTTAGCCGCCCATATGGGATTTTGGGTGCTGTTGACTTAAAAGAGTGAATGTGGCCTAAACTTCGTAGGAATATTTATATACTACGCTCCTCCCATGACCGCTAGTATCTCCGTTGGCATATTCTCCAGTAAACTGAACAGGCTTTTGATTAAGCTCATCAAGTGAAGTCGGCCAAAAATGGCTCCGTAAAGATGTCTTAACAGGGTTGGAGGGGTTTTTTTTAATGACGAACACAGGTGCAACGCAAAATCTGTTTTGGGAATGTGTGCAGCAAAAATACTGTATACTCGATTTTGTTTGGTAAAAGTTAAAACCCTAGGTGAGCATACTAAAGATGCCCTGTAATCCATCAGGCTGATGACCAGTTTAATATAAGTTACTTAACCGAAACAGTATTTTTACATCTGGGACATTCATTCCACTGCGGAATGTGCGGTGTCATTTGAGGACACAGTTGTTTCTACTAGTGAAGATGGTCAACTTCCCACAAGTCGAATGTTATACTATGCAGGAGTTGGCTTCAACTGACAATGTTTTTGACCGGAAGCTTTGGAATCCGAGTATTAGTGTAAGTGAGGACAGGTAAGATTGTGTACCGAGTGTGGTACACAGTCTAGCCATATACAGTAGAATCACTTCCGGACCAAGTTGATACTACCTCCTAGAAATGTAACAGGCTATTGGAAGAATAGTATTCGCTGCATGAGCACAAAGGATAAAATCAGTCGGTCAGTTGACGTCTGCGACACGGAGGAAGGATTGATGATACGGTGCTTGTGCTTTTGTATATACGTACACAAGACTAGCTATCGGTTGAATAAACAACTCGCAAAGGTTCACTTGTAACTGTGAGTTTCTTGCAAAAGGCTTTAGGAAACCTACATTTGGCCTGACATCGACGTCAGAAATAGGTCAAAGTCCACCTTATTGCAAATGAAACCATAGGAAATGTGTACCCTACTAAACTGATCGGCTCATTCAACTCCAACTAAACTGATTATTGAGAAAAAGGACTGATGCTTCAGGTGACTATGCAGATCATAATGATCTGTATCACAATCTAGTTTCTTCATTGAGCCTCGATGAAATATAAACTCAAGGTTTTGGGTAATATGCATCAGAACGAACAAATAACAAAGCGCTTTTGATGCACATGCTTAGATATTTCTGTATTGAACTTGTTTTTGCGTTAAATTACCTTTTATTTAATAGCTCCTACTAGAAATGCATAGCAACTGCAGTGGTCATATGTAAGTAATTCACGAAGGAAATTGCGTGAAAAAGTTACAAGAAGAGTTATACGTTTATCGACTTTCATAAGTTTTCCGTTGTTGGCGATTATAGTTGTGATTGCCACGATTTTGTCTTGTAACTGAAGCAGGTTTTCCATTGTTTCCAGTATCACCAAGTACACACCGAAAGATGTCAAACTATGGCCTAACTATCGTGATACAGTTTTAATGTTGTGAAGCTGGAAACGACGAAGACCTATTGGATTATATCCACCAGAAAAACTAGGCCATGTGTTTTAGTGGTCAGTGGGGATGAATATGACATGGATTATGTCCTGTTGCAACTAAGATCCTTACTAATATTTAGCAAAACAATTTGACAGAACGAAGTGTCGGAATGGGATTCCTGCTTACCGGGACAACAAATAAAATCGTGACTACCAGTCATCACCTGAATCACCCTTGCAGCAAAGTTTTCCTTTTGTTGATAAATCGTCTAGTGCTAAAATTCAGGCAAGTCCTTATCTTTGCGGAAAGGGAGCTCAACGGTGAAAGGAAGTCATTCACATATCTTCCCGCAACCCTAATAACCGCAACCCCGTGGTCTGACGGATAACTGTCGGGGCTAGAAGTTATTGCTTCTTTATGGGTCATGGGTGCGATACTCCGACGTGCCTGGTGCTGGTAAAGCCCAACCTATATATTTTGTTTCGCACAGACTTCGGTACAGTCTATTGCGGAAAGAACTCGGTAAACATTTGTCTTCCAGTGATGCCTCTATGAAAATAGCTTGCTAGGTATTTGTGTGCTCCCACGCTTTATCCCTGCTTCAATCCAGGCCTATTATTCATATGTTGTTAGCTTCTGTAAGCCATCAAAGACTGTTAGTTTTCGTCGGATCATTCACTGTATTCACTGTCAACGATAGTATGGTCACAGTTATATTACTGCAGAAATGCCCACTTAATCCATTTTGCTTTTAACAGTAAACTTACTCTGAATGTTACAGAAACAGTTAAACTTGGTCTGTCCATATTTAACCAATGATACCGGGATATGTATTACTCTAAGTACTAAAATGAATAGCCTTAGGTTCAACACAAATTCTGGTTTATGTCTGCGACACCGTTTAAATAACCTTGGTGATATAATCCAGTTGCTTCTCCTATTCAACATCCACCTATTGCACATGAAAAACGCTGGATAACTTCGAAAAAAAGAACAAGTTTCTATAATTTCTTACAATATATGATGTAACAAATGACGTATTTTGATCTCACGTTCGAACTGTTTACTGTGCAATTTAGAGTCTTGTTGTGGAATTGGCATGATGATAACCACAAGAATGTCGTTTCATCATTTCACGTATGTGTGCCAGTAAAAAACAATGTTTGTTGTCACCTAAGCATCACAGAGACTCTGACGATGAGATGTGTGATAATTTAAATTCTACAAGAAATCAGAAATTATATTCTTCCTATTGAATGACACTTGACTGTGTTGTTTGAGCATTCATTGATTCACCCGTTTTCTAACTTCATGCATCCTGAGTCAAACCTTCAATTTTCTACATGGCGCTGACAAACCTTGTGTTGACGTCGAGTTGATCAGTGTGGAAATAGCGCTGGAAATGATGTAGCTTCATCTCAGAATTTTCTTTAATTTGAACTTTCACCGTTCTAATAGTAGTGATCGCGTTCGAAAGGTACAAACAATAAGGGTGGTCTGACGATTTAAGATCATTTATTGGTAACATATATTTATCATGATAAATGTTTTATGCCCGTGTGAAAAAACAAATGAGGCATGAAGCACATTAACAAACTTTATTGACATGGGGCAATTTCTAGGCGTCTCTTCAGTCGTACAATGTTGATTAGACGAAACCTGCACACAAATTACTAAACAGTGTTTGTTAAAACGATTGCGGTTTTACCGTTACTAAAAGGAATGTTTGAAGCTGGGTGTGGTCGGTGACTGGGACAAAGAAATTTGGACAGCTAGTAATTTATACTGTTTCAGAATATTGTGAACAATAATTTCGGATCAATGCAGCTAAGAGTCTCTCGCAGATGTTCACACATTAACAAAGAAGCTAATGAGAACGTGCACGGATTCACATAGTCGGCAATTCGCCTGTACGTTGACTTCTGTTGCTTTTACTTGGTGCAACCCATAAATTCTGCTCATGTACATTTACACAGCAACAAGAAGTAAACTTACAACTAGATAAGGCTCAACTGATTGAAATTCATGGTCTCCAAACAAGAAAACAACTTATCATGGTTCTGGCGTTATCAATTGCGCGACACTATTTTGATGCGAGCTGGTGCTATGTATGTTTATGTTTGGTGTGAGACTGTAATCCAATTGTACAGTATCAGATTTGCACACTACAGATGCTTAGTAGAGTTTTGTCAAGTATTGACTTCAGCAGTTCTACGGTGAGCACTTTTTTGTTTCTTGGGTGTAGTGAGCCACGTCGTGACTGGTGATTCAATGGGTCGACTAAATCACGGTTTGTCAACATGGAACTAACTGGTTCGGTTAGGAGAAATGTGACCGCTTCACGTATTTTCATCCCATTCGTCGTGTTCCTCTGTCATGCTATTTCACTTCTTTAGACTGGAAGTATCGCTTCTGTCAACCATTTATTCTTATGATCTCCCATAACTACTTATCCGTTTGCTATGTGCTATGTTAGTGATCACTAATAATTGGTGAACATCATTTAATTATATTCGTCGAACAGCGGTTTGCTGGTCATATCATAACTTTGTTGTTACATTTTACTCCTTATTCAGTATGCGGTGTTTTTTAATTGTGCCGCTCCATCCGATTCACCATCCCTCATTCTTCCGTAATATGGGATGAACCCCAGTTACATCCAATCATTTACGCTTTCAACATCGGGTTTAGTGCTTTAGGCATAACCAGAGAAATCAACATATGCTATCTTCTCTTCAATCCGTTATACGCAAGAGTAGGTAGTAATTTTGTTGTGACTGAAAAAGATGCTTGACCTATGAAGTTGTGTGTTGCAAGACACTCTTTACAAGTCATTTGAATACATAGAACGACTAAATTTTACACTTGCATAGCTGACGTATATCCAAACCCACGAGGCAGTAGTGCAACGTTGCTCGCTCTGGCGACACTTCCCCCATAACGCATACACATAAGTTTAGGAGTCGCTTCTGTCCACTCGTCTTCAAGGCGTTCAGACCAATCCTTTAGTTCCCGAATGTATGCACTATACCACTCACAAACCAGGACGCATGTTATACAGTAATTCTATCAGCCGTGTTTGTTGACTTACGCATTTTCAGTCTGTTGGGTTTGTCACCGTCTTGGTATTCATCCAACAAACGATGCGGCCAAGCTTTGGACTACGCCCTGTTCAAAATAAGCTGCAGCCTCCCACTTACGTAACGTGGGCCCCTCACACTGAAAGGAACAGTGTATTGTCTCCTTCTGGGTTCGCCTTTATAGATTCACCACTTCTGTTGCTGCATAAGACTAAACGACAGTAAACTTTTGAAGTGCAAACTGCGCCGGTAGTTGTCATCATGGACTGTGTAATCACCCGTACATTTACCTTGACTTTGCCGATGAGTTAATGAAACCTATATTTGTTTGGTTAAAAAAGCCTCGAAATTATAACATCAGGAGGTCAGGGGTTTTCCCAACGATTATGTTAATGGGGTTCAGTGGAGTTTTGCTTGTTTCTTCATCTGCACTTTCCGTCCTTTACGCTACCCGCCAGTCAACATTCAGAGGGCCCGAGCAACCCTTTTGTCACCATGGCTGCACCCGAAAAACGGTTTCCCATGTGAAGATTACGTTGAAGGCACACCGTCTGTAGAAGACAATGCGAAAGTTCTTCCAGTCGGAGAAGTAGAAATTAAAGTTTGCGTTCCATCTGCTCCCAGGACCAGCCAAACAACCACTTCTTACCCCGTCCAGTTCACTTTATGCACTCTCACATATAATTAATTGTAGTCTGTTGATGAATTTTTGCTTCGAAGAACAGCTTCAGATGGTTATCAGATGGCATGATTTTAAACCGGTCTGTCTAACCTCCACCAGTTTTGTCATTTTCCCATGAATTGCCTGCATATCTATCAGTCAGGTTCTTACTCTTTACTTGTCCCGCCACCTACAGAAACCTGAAAACCTCCGTTTGACCAAACCATCTACAATGAAATATAAATTCCTTTTAACTACTCTGTCCAAAGCTATCAATTATCTTGAAACAAAAATGTAAATAGGCTCATAATACTATAGGTTGAAACGGCATTCTTATCCACTTATATCTATAAAATCAGGTGTCACAAACAAATCCGCATGTCCTTCATGCTTTTCAACCGCGCAGTGCATGTTAGCATCCGTCCGCCTCACCATTATAAGTTTTTTCTGAGTGTGATGCATTTTTGGTCTTGCCACGTCAATAAGGATTAGCATAACGGTTCAGTGATTTGTTCAGAAGGTCCGTCTACAAAGCATATGCTCATTGATATATTTCCATGTGGTTTGGTGTGGTTAAACTCACCCGAATCGATATTCATGTACTGATGAATGTGAGATCCGACGTTATTAAACGGGCAGTTTATATAAGAATTCAAGATCACAAACAAAGTAAGCTTCTATAATTGGGGTTGCATCGCTTCGAGGACCACAATCATGTAAATTCCCGTCGGCTTTTCAAACGTATGAAAGAAGAGACGTTGTGGAAAATAGCCATAGTTATGTCTTCTAATAACGTACTACGTTAGAGACATCAAATAAAACCACACAACGTAAACATTGAAAATGTGCAACTTTGTAAATTATCAAGTTTTAAACTTCCATAATACTGAGCAATGAACGGCTATACTTGCGTGGAAAGATTGTTTCACGTTTGTTTGTGGTAGTCGGAAGCTGTTCATATTAAACGAAAATTGCTTTTCACAAGTAAATTGACTCAACGTTTGCTTATTTTTAAGTTGAATTCAATCTGACTTGTTCTGCTTATCTTTAGCCGGACTTGAAAATTCAAATCAAGTGATCATAACCGGGTTTACTATCGTCTTATGATTCTATTCAGCTTAGTGTGAAGGCCATTGTTAGCGCATGGTTCACTTCTTTTGGTTTAGATCCGTTGTTCTATGTGTAATCGCCTACACACGCGTTAATGTTCTATCAGGTCGACGACCAGTTAACAAATACACACGTACACAACTTTGCATTTACACACTTATGTAACATTCGTAATGCCTAGTGCACCATGTTTCCTTTCTTAATGACTAGCACTCGTTTACACTCGAGTAATCAAGCCAAGTTATTTGGCCATCATTCTGGGTGGTCATAATTTCGCAGTACTTAAGTATGGCAATTAAAATGTATACATTATCAGACGGGTATATTTTGCAAATCCAAAAGTTATTTTGTGTGTGCAAATGAGTAAAAAATAAACTCACTGGAGATACTTTCTGCTTTTTCCCTCTAACGTAACCAGGCAATACAGTTTGAATTGAGTCAACAAATGTTTTATTTTTTGTAAAAGTATGATTGAACAAGGTATGAAGGAGGTTAACATTTTGTCGAGTGAAACGTAACAAGATTGAAGTCGATCCCTTCAACCTTTTTGTTGAATAATGAAAAGTGAACAGTTACCGCATTTTATTAGTGCTGCATCTTCGAATTTCCCACTGTAAACTGGGGCAAAGGTAAACATTTTTTCGTAAATATTATTCAAAATCAGCAACCGAACCATGTTTCAAAATATGAAGTCACAAATAATGCAGTTGACGACCATCTAGCAAATTCAACCTCTCACCCAGTTCAAACGTTGTGATAGCCTAAGCGACCAGCCAGTCATCACTGAGTGGCTGTGAATACGAGTTTGAGTAAATAAAAACGGAATGTGTGCCACACAATTCTGGAGAATTATTTTGATACCCACAGAACACAATCCGCTTCCAAGCAAACTCAATCGGCTTCAATTTTGAACTCCGACGAAATATGTTCAGATGAGCACACAACCACTTGTAAGACACAAGTAACTATTGTCAACAAAATATCAGAGCAAAGGTTTCTTTTACTCATAGTCCACGAAAATCAAAGCTTCCGGTGAAATTCCACAATGCATGAAAAGTATAAAACTTTCTTGCCTACAGCCGTAATCATCAGTGGTTGATGAGATTATTAGTTAACATTATTAATCATCCACAGTTACTCGCAGCAATTCCATTCTGTCTGACATAGTAGTCGTAATCGTGAGATCAGCGAATCTAGTTGGCAAGCGGTAACTGTGACTGCTGTCAAGACAGTTTGGTAGCCTGATCAGTATTCACAGGCGAAAGTGTTTGAGTTGGGAATTATGATCACAGGTTCCTGGCTGATAGTAGGCAACGATACAGTGGCTAGCATGGCTGTCTTGTTTGAACGCGCTTGAAATTCGAATCCTATCTGCTAACAATGGGCTGCAGAATTGCTTTTCGAAATAGGTTTGCTGGATTGTCTGTTGGAATGCAAAAGCTGAAAGCAACTGTAATTGACAGCTTAAACCATCATTTTCCTCTGATTGATACATCCGACTATGAAGTGGTGCATGCAAAGATACAATGAACGTAATTTACTTTCTCATTTAAAGCACGACAATGCTTGAATATTTGCCAGAAAAGTTTGCATTTTTATCACTTCTTTACTTCATTAATGATAAAATACCGTTTTGCTAATGCCCTAGTTGTGTACATTCTTTGCTTGAGGTTCACATTTACTACTGGTGTGACTGTCAGTAGCTCAATAGCTTAGAATAATTTTGATCCTAGGTGTATTGCCGTAAACAGAATATACTTGAAGTTTCTAGCTGACAGTATTCTGATTAACGTACCCTGTTAAAAAGAATGATTAAACGTCGAACCCGAAATAGAATTGCTTGTAACACCTGCAGTGTAAACAGTTTCTAGGAACTCTTCATTCAAACATACCTAGCTGCGTATCATCCCAGTCACAGTAAAATATACAACGAAATAGACGACGTGAATTGTGCTTGAAACCAAGTCATTATTCATGTATAGTCATATAACTCGTGCTGAATCACTGAGGGTCAATTGAAATTAGTGGAATAAACTATGAAGATCAACGCTTTACAAGCGCTGAATTCGGGAACACTATGACTAAATTTCGAAGTCCAAACTTCGAGTCAAAATATGACATTTCCGAGCTCTTGGCGTGGCTTCGTAGCTCAGCCGATAGAGCGCTTACCGCGTAGATATATGACGTTTCTAACGCTGGTTCGAATCCAGCCGAAGACTTGACTTTTCACAGTTGGATCTCATCTAAAACCATCAATCTGCCAAACTATTCAATAGTAATACAACATCATATGACACCAGATTTGGCTTGACAGTAGGATAGGACAGAATAATCTCACGGAGAATTCATTTAAATCTTCATGTGTTCTAGCGTTGTAACTGTGAATGAGAGGGATTATACAACGTATGTCGCCTTAGGATTGAATGAAACTTCGACGGTAATTGCAGATGAAAACGAATCTTTCAGAAAACTAAACATTAGTCATGTTTCAACTTTTACCATTGTACGGATCAACCACAAAGTTGGTGTAAACAACTGGAACCGAGAGGTGCTTGCAAAGCATAAATGAGAAGTCGCCAAATTACATGAAAATAATCTCTCCTCACGGACAACTCGGTTCAACATTGACTGGCAACGTAGTCTTTGAAATCAGTAGCCACTATTATTCAAATGGCCAACGTGTCTTGTCAGAATCTCAAAAACTAAACTCAAACATCCGTTTTAGAGTCACTTTATAAAACCGTCACCGATGCATTAGTGCAAGCTATCAATTCACTGACTTGGGGTCCACTAAAAATCATTAATCGAAATGTAACTAATAACAGCATGCCTCTGACAGCCTACTCCCTCTGTTAATCCTTTTTTATAAAAAGAGGGGGCAACCAGTAAGAAGATATTTCAGGTGATCAGAAGCTCAGAAGCTCTTTAAATGATACGTGGTGTTGAAAGGAACGCCATTCCAGTTTTACCGACATCTGTTATCGCCTGAAAGAGAAGGAATACACAAGCGATTCTTTGAGATAACTTTAAACAAATATTACCAGAAGTAAATCCATATGGATGATCGCAGACTGATCAGGCTCTGAGACAACGCAGATTCTACAAACAGAAATAAGCAAGCGCATCACCAAGTATACTGGGATTGAGAAAGTTACCTTTAATTTATATCTTATTTGATATATGTATATATATATGTTGCGCAGAAGTATAAGCACATTTCTCAAATATGTGCTCCACATACTGCAGTCTGTAGTACAGCATGCATTTGAGACGTATATTTTAAACTACAATACTAGCTTAAGTATAAGTAATTAGTAGTTAGTACCCACCTACTAACGTCACTAATTGACACCGGACGCGAAATCGTTACCGAATGTATCTCAATGATTTCGTTAAAGTGATAGGTGCTGTAACAAGCGAGTCAGGCGAGTTGTCCTGGTCCCAGTTACGCACAACACTCGTAATCCAACTTTTTGCAACGTAGAGACTCCGGGAGACAGCGTTTCTCCGAAGAAGGAATACGAGAAACTGTCTCACAAAAATAAGTACGAACAACGATAAACCAAAGGCTTAGTGAAACACAAATAAATTCTAAACGAAAAGGGGTACCAACAATGCGGCGATACGCGGCGTTATACTATCACTTTCTTGAGCTTTATGTGTCATTTCTTGAGGTAATTATTTTTTTGGATAGCCTTCCTCTTATGAGTTGTACTTCCACAGAGTTATCCACAGAGACAGTCTGAGTAATGAGCAGGGTCATTTCAGACCCCAAGAGAGCTCTCCTGCAGGGGTTCATATTCACAAGGTGTAGACATTTTAATGTTGAGAAAAAAATAAACCTAGGGATGCCTAGATCTACATGGAGCCACGGGTGCAGTGCCATAATAAAGACGAGGATGATCGCCTTGATAGCCTAAAGATATTGTTATGAAGCTTACAACACAGTTTGTTTAGATTTAAGGAATAAGCCAAGCGATGTCTAGACAATGCAGCCGGCTGCAGGTTTGTCTCTCCCTTAAAGAAAATTATTTTTAAAGGTTATTGGGCTAATTTACAAACCATATCCGTAGCACAACTCCACACATGGATTACAGAGATGCGGTTTTGCTTCATACTGGTAACGGTTATTTTATTACACCCTATAGCTTTCCTATTTGTGTGTCTGTTTATTGCTTCTTTTCATGTACAAAATAAGAGAACGAAAACTTGGTCTCAGTGGTCACCCTATGCACGTCTCTGTGTGCTGAAAGGCTTGAAAATCAAAAACAGAAAACTAGCATAATAGGCTAGTCACAAAAGTATTGCGCTGAACGACCGCAGAACATTTAGAACAGCTGATTGTATCTCAACTACTATTAACAATTCTGTCCCCCAAAACCTTATTATTGTCTTAGTTGGATATCAAAAACATTAATGTATTTTTCTGTGTCATATGTGTGCTGCACGCAGTAGCAACAATTATCGTTCATGGATAGTACACCAGTTAATTATCTACCTTACTGAACTTAGTAATTTAACTAGAATTTATGCGTAAGGTGAGTTGAACCCAGAATGTCGCCCACATTAGCTCACATTTGTCATCCTTGGCTGGTACAAGAGAACCAAGTAGCACCGCTTAGACCATTGATGCCTATTCTTACTCAGATGTGTACTGTAGACTGGTATACCCTATTTTTTCGTTAGCCTCGTTAAATGCTGTTCCATTTGACTCACGCATCTTAGTGCATCAAATATTTACCATAATAAAGCGGGCAGTGATATTCTTTAGACCACACATTGCCTGCTCCCCCTCTATACAGGATGAACAGCAATCCTTCTGTTGGTTTAAATCAATAGTACTATTTAGAAGTGAATCATCAAACCGTGATTTAAAAAAAAGAATTTTTTGTAATGATGTTTGTTGGTGTTTAACTACCACATAACCATGAATCAAAAATTAGAAAACAATTGAGAAGAAAAACGATATAGAAGTAGGGGAAATAACTGGTAAAGACAAGTAAGACTGCGCTCAGGTAATCAATATTAGGTTGCAAACTAACAGCCAGGTTATGATTAAAGGTAAGATGTCATCGGCAAGAAAGCTTCTCTATGAATTAGGAACATTCACTCGGTCTTGATGAAAGGACGTTACTAAGCCTTCCATTTAGCGCTTTGGTTACCGATGATCGGTCGGGAATTTCAATAAGTATTGCTTTGTCTGGGATGGATCGTAAAATTTCGGTAGGATAGATGACACCGATTCACTTTTCTTGATCAATGACGCGAAAACTTCAAAGATAGTACCAGTTAATATGATAACAACAGATTTAACCCAAGGTGTCGACACGGCTGTACAGCTGAAATAGTGGGAACTTGTGATAAGGAATGTTGCAGAAGTGACAACCCTGTCAATATTAATTGAAGAAATAAAAAGAATTTCCGATCTAAAATGTTTTGTTGAATACCGTGATTCAGGGCTCATTTTGAAGGCTGACAACATTCAATTGACGAACGTCATCACCTTGAGCGCGATGAATTTCTGCAAGAGTTAGCTAATCCGATTACTTCTGAAAACTATCCCAGTGTTGCAGATTCGATTCTCGGTTACATACCAGGCACCATAAAAAAGAATGATCGGCTGGGTCTGTCAGACTGTCGTAACTTTAGCGATGTCAAGTAGTATTTGTCTGTGTATCGGTCTCAAGCCAATTGATAGGGTGGCTGGACGTGAGTGTCATCGTCTATCAATCATCGATGACATTCAGTCGGAACCGAGGTAAATCCATTAGTTTATGAAGGTACACTTATCTACGGCTTTTCAGCAGTTAAGCTTAGACGGTTTATCCAGTGACATCTTTGCATTTGGAACCTCTTATAGACGCTTTCTTCGGCTACGTTTGCTATTCGGACTGAAATTGCCTGGCGAAGTATTTGGGTGTTTATTCAGGCGCTTGGTAGACAGGTAGGAAGCAGGTGTTTGGTAAATAATGTTTAACTTTTGGGAAGGTATTACTGAAACCCAATCGAAGCCTGGAGGCGCTTCTAAGATGCATGAAGAATAAGTGATAACATTCGATAAAACTAGACAAACTGTTACTGTGGTCACCGGTTGAGAACTATCACATTTCAGAGTTTTTCTGGTTATTCATTATGATAGCAATGAAATTGGCCTGTGGAAAGTATTATTACTAAATACCGGCAGTTGACCGAAGTTGGAGCACCTGTTCCACTTAGCGGGATAATGCACAAATTGAGAGGAAAATGCTGGCAGTGATATCTTCCCTGGAGCGACTCAGAATACATGCGGCTGATGAGAAGTGATAATCCGCACCGCCCATCAACAGTTAGGTTCTACAGCAAGAGGTCATACAGATATTGATCAGAATACAGGAATAAGGAATCAAATGTTTTCCTCAGCCGGTAAAGGTTCCTTCTTCGAAAAGTCGCGGTTTGACACTATCGAGGCCACAGATTACAGTAAGATGGAAGTCATCGTATTCGAAAATTTCAAAGGAGTAGCAACACAAAGTGCGGTTACACTGACTTGCTATAATCATTAGAAAGGGATGACCTCAGGACAAAAAACGTTTTCAGGAGAACTAGAAATATTTATTCCCAAAAATGGCTTATTGGTCAGATAAGACGTAATTCAAGTTTACGTAAAGTTTCATTGAAACATTCTGTGTATTTACACCCAGGATACACCGCAGTGAATTTGTTCATTTGAAGGACAAATTACTGCTCATGTTGCCTTCGGCTGTCAAATTTTACAAAAAAGCTATATTATGTGTAAGACTATCGAGTCGAAACAAACTGAGAAAGCATTGCTGGTAAGTCAAACACTTCAAAGACCTCGGTAAACAAATTGCGATATCCTTACATGCAACCGTAGAAGCCGACCCTCATTACGTCAAGCGAGGTCGATACTAAAGTTCGAGCGACGTGGTATGACTGAGAGCTTCCCCTCAAAAAAGGACTACAATTAATTAGCCCAACATTGATGAAGTCCCCTGAGAACTAATTATTAAAGCCACGTACAGACAGTCCGTACCACACTCCCAGGAATGTGAAGGTCGTAGGAGAAGGCAATATGGAATAACCATTTTTAAAAGTAGCAACGTTTAAAACAGTTCGTTCCCTTCAGAATTTTGAACAAACCCGTTAGGACACGGAAACTGGTAGACACAAGAATTTTGTATTGACTCATCAGTACCAAATTTACAATAATATGAAACGGTTTTTTGTAACGAACAGTTAGGGTCTAGAATAGATAGTCAGTTGGTGGACTAAAGAAGATCAATAACTCCAGGGCAAGGTCAAGCTCATAAACGGTTATTTCTGAACATACAGGGCCGTCTTCAATCGACTGACTACAACAGCCTCAGCAAACTGCAAGAATCTTGGACTAGAATGAATTGATAAGATTCTGAATGCACAGGTCGGGTCGACGGCGTTATGTGTTGTCAGGATGTGTTTTGCGACTGCTGACACTGGTTGTTCGCGTGTTTCAGCACTATCGCTGTTCTTCAGTACTAGTGAGTTCGCCCATTTAGGCAAACGCTCCTTCTCTTTGGAGATGAAGCACCCCTCGGTTCTGCCTTTGTTGCCCGTAAACTGGCAGCTACAGTGTGAAGTGGCACCGACAGGCATAGGCAATTTCTGGGTTCGAGCTAGTAAACAAAGTTCGGCTGCTATGAATATCCGTCTAAAAGGATTCATCAGTGTTCGCATTGGTTAATGTATACTGTAGTCGGTTTTAACAGGCAATTTTATATAAATTTTCTTTTTTATTTCAATGACGATTTGTTCGGAAGGTGGTTTTGCTCTACTACGCCCATCTGTGAACCTTTTCGGATACCCATTAGATTGTAGTACAGAGGTGATCAAGTCTAATTTATCCATATGACCGTCTTGTGTACGGATTCGTTATTGTAACTGTGGTACTGACGAGTCAGTTTGCATCCACCAATTCTCGTGTTTTAACGGTTTTCTTCAACTTTACAAAGTTGTCCGGAAATCAGCCGTATTGAAAACTACGAACTCTGAAGTGGAATGTTACTATCGAAACTGTGCCTCACTGTGCAATGATGCAAAAACTTCTAAGACCTTGTGGCCTTTGTATAAGTTTTGGTTGTACCACTGTGTGGCTACTTAGTCATCAGTGGGTCTGTTTTACTCCCCGCTTCTCAATCCCCTCGTCAATGAAAACGTTACGGCAGGCGTCCAACAGGTCCAGAGAATCTTGAACAACTTTTAGTCCAGGATCGCTAGTCAATATTATCTGAACTAGTATTTCCCAAGTCCCCGTACAACATCAAAAATTTACTACTTCACTAATCATTAATCAAAAATTGGTTTAATTCCTTAGTGTCGAAAGTGGGCCGAGAGACAAGATCAGAACGAAGAGGTAAACATTCGACTACCGAAGCCTAATGAGTTGATTTATATCAATATTCTTATTAATTTGTGTAATTATGACAGAAGTGGCAGCGAGTGCATAGGACGTAATATTTCTTGAAGATACTGCAGTTGGCTTTCATCTCAGAACCCACTTTGGAGGGGCAGTTTTGACTTTTCCTCTTCCTACACTGACAACGCAAATCACAGAGTGAAACCTGCGGCTTGGCATGAGATATGACTAAATTTGCAGACGATCAAGGACCCCGGAAACCTTTCCCAATGTGAATTTGTGGCAGCAAGAATACTCTCTTCTTGAAGGAATGATCTTCTGTTAACTCACATCCAATGAAACATCCCATGGCTATTTTCACTCAGAACACGAAGGTATTTTATACAGATGCAAAAAGCAGATTTCAGAATAGCAGTAGATGTAAACATTTTGTAGAAGATTGGTAAATTTAAAAAGTTCGGCTTGCTCAAGACAGTACATTGTAGTGGCCATATCTAAACAGACGGCTTTTCTTTGATCCCAGTTGTGGTTGAAGATTAGGTTTGACACACCATTCTGTCTACTACTGCTGATGACTAAACCCTGAGTGAAATGCCTATCGAAACAATATCTTTGTTCTTTTCCGTAAGGTACGACATAAAATCAATAGTCTCCGAGCGTCAATTTGAAAGAAGAAATAATCTTTTCCGTCTACAAAATTTTACCTGAAATGTCTTCTTCTGGTGCTTACCGTTAGTGACAACCTTTAGTATAACGGCTCCTCTTTAACCCAATATTTTACCCTGATACTGACTGAAAAATCTATCAACCGTCATACTGTGTCATGTGGGACTCATCAATTTTGTGGACACCTACACTCCCTGGTTCCTCACAGAAGAGCTGTGAGCTGACCGGTAAGTGTAAACCTGTATATTCTACCTGCAGTTCTTACCTAAACAAAATGCCACCCAGAGTTTGAATGTATGCTTACCGAACAGGTTGAACGAATATAGACGGAAAGACCAACTGCCACATATAAAAGGGCTAGGCGGTTAGTAACGATGGTCCAACGAATAAGAATGTACAGCAATGGCGAATGCTTCACCCACTTGTTCCGGGCAACTTATCATGTAAGCGCGGCCTGTATATCACAGTTATGAAATCAGGCCACTGTTGTAATCAAATTAGTTGTAGAGGCGATGTGGTCTTGCTTGCTTTAACTGAGCACTGGTGTGTTGTTGGACTTGTGCAAAACAACCTAAGACGACAATCCCACGTGTACATGTAAGTGCATAACATCAATACCCAATATAATTTTTCAGACTGTAGTCTTCTGTCAAACTTGTTCTCAATATAACGAAAGTAGCCGACGTCTTTATGTGTACATCCAGCCTTCTAGCGAGGCTTGGATTTTGGTTATGTGATCGTGAATGCATGTAAAGTTTTATAAACGATGCCTGTGATTAAGTTGTGATAAGCTTAAACCACACACACTCTCGTATAATGCAAACTTTACAACTTATGTGTGGTTAGTTGCTCGAGCCATATATTTATTTCATGTTTGACAATGAACATCTTAACCACCTCTTCAACGTTGTGACAATTTTGCAAAGTCAAACATACAAGTCAAGTCTGGTTCTTTATCCTCGACCGAGTTGACGCTCGGTGACTGACTGTTTCTACTTTCGTTCCTGTCCATCTCGATTGTTGGTAGCTGTTAACCAAATGGGGCTGAATTTCACGATGTTCTTGTAATGTGAACTTATCATGCGTTGTTTCTTTTCCTTGGCCTACACCTCAAGAGTAATCACTATCGCGACATGCATCAGACCAGAAACAGGACCATTTTCAGCCTGCCCTCTAAGCAGACAAAGTAAACCAGTAACGCCACTACATTCATTCCGTATGCTCTGAAAAGCTGTGTGTGGCCTTATCTTGATCTTTCATGTGATCTTATTGTGATGGTCAGGCTGGTATGCTGTTCTGCTCCGGATGACTGACTAAATGTTCTGTCCATTCGAATTAACCAAGTCAGTCGGGTCAAAAAGTAACAATCAAAAAAGGTATTTACGCTCTTGGGTCTGCGTGTAGTACCACTGGCTGCGTAGCGGTAGGTTGGCTGTGAGGCACTACTATATGACCATACAGCAGAACCACAGTAACGGTTGTAGAACTGCTGTCTTCGGCATACGGAAAGAGGGATTTAGAGAAGGTACCCTCAGACAAAGAGCATTCTGATCACTCGAAGTTTGATCATGACCACCAGAATATTAACCTGTACGCTCCAACAGCTTTATATGGGTTTAACCGCACTTACTACGCACAGAATCAATAGGATTTGAAAATCAGGGCCTTATTGAGAGTGCCGTTTTCTGGGTTATCCTGCCACCTCTTAGTGAACCAGATTTTTGAGTCTGAAGATCGGGATGGGATCTTCCAGGAAAATCCTACTTTTTTGTAATCTGCTGATCAAAGCATTGAGTTAGTGATTCTTGTTGACTCTCCTCAAGTCAAGCTGAAACATGTCAGTGGACGCAGAGTGTAGTCTGTTGGAATACGGACTGTGCGTTCGTTGCTCGATCGATATAACACTGGACGTCAGGAATGCCGCGTTGCGATGACCGCAATGGACCTTAACCACCTCAAAATCAGTGTTGTATCCTCAGGTGAGTTGTGGCGTGCAGTTCATGATGATCCCCAGGAAGCATGTGGCAGCATACCTCTTGATAAATAAGCTATCCGACAGGGAATGCTGGGTAACAAGGTGTCTGTTTTACAGTCGCTGATCATAATAATTTTTTGGTGATAGGTGAACATCACGATACAAACCCTTGAATCAGATCTGTATGCACGGTAATCATAATCCAATTGGTGAAACAGAATACCAGTTCTCTTATCATCTGTCTATCATAATGCGTTTACTATCAGCGGATGACCGGATGTCTGGGTTCACTCAGCGCGTTGGTTGGGAGGTGATTCCGTAGCCGCGCTGAGAGTCCTCGTACCGGACGGAATTGGTACAGTCAACAAGAATAACCATCTATTCCATTTGTGTGATGCACATAGAATGGCCAATAAAAACGCCAGATTCCAGCTGGATGCATGACTGCGAATGGCAATCTGCCAAACAGTTTGACCACCACTGACTAGGTGAACGTGAGCAGCCTATCACATTATGACATCAGGGATTTAGCTGCTCTCGTCCCTGATTTGGCAGAGTTATAGAGATCTGTTAGACAACTGTTAAACGGAAAGGCTACGAATGAAGATGGATTGACTGGGAAAGTTTTCATACATGGTTTTTCAGTTTTCAAGCATGTTCTGCCCCAGTTAGTTCTCTCCATCTGCTAGCGGAAGACAGCAAAACAGACAAAGCACCGACCGGTGGTGAAACATCAGCCTGCTCATCTGTACTGGAAAGATTTAGCTAGAATTCTGCTAAACCTACTTTATGCAGACGTCTTAGATAACAATTTCCGTAGGGGGCATCGTGGATTTCAAGTGAATCGCAACATGGTTGAGCTGCTGTTGACTCTTTCATAGGTCTACGTAGTTTGTCATAAACGTAGTCAGTTGATCTATGTCCACCCTGTGGGTCACATCAGGGCGTTTGGTTCCGTGAACCGTGAAACACTGTAGAAGGTACCGGGATAGGATTCTTGGTTCCAATATACCCGTCAGTTTAGTTAGACTTGTATCGCAGTATTAACTCGAAGGTGCAGTAGTGTGGATGGCTTCCAGGAGATCTTGGCATTATCATTCGCGCGAAGCACAGTTTTTGTTAAGTCAAACCCATTTAAGTATATGGTTGACTGATATTCTAACCGATGTCCTTCAAAACTGGTGAGGCAGTGTTCAGGTTGAATACCGTATGGTCGCCTGTTGAATATTTAGAGCTTTAACTTGTCTAGCCGGTTAACCAATTTGTCTGTCCGCTTTTTGTTGTTTTTATGTGTGTGAGAGAGAGAGAACCTACAGCAAATTGACACGGCTTTGTGACCGCGGCACTTAAATTTGGTTTGGGTATCAACACAGGTAAAACATTTTTCATTCTTTCAACCTTACCTGAGCGGAGATGCTGTGAGTATGCCTGGAATTCTCATCATCAAGAACGTTGTGGACAGCCACGTAAAAGCTACTACTTAGGCACCAGTCAGTCCTTAGACTAGGACTTGTGGGCGTATTTGACAGTGCGACTTCTTGAAGGATAAGTCTGGAAGAATCACAGCCTGAAGATGAAGACGAATGTGTTCGTTTATCGAACTGTGGTGCTGCCCACTCTACTGTACGACAGCGAACCCTAAAATTGTGTTGACGGAACTTACGGTACCTGATCTATTTTCACCTGCAGTAACTAAGACGCGCCGTGGTTTTTCTATGGTTGGACACTGTCTTGATCTCTAAGACACTTCGCTGAACTGAAATGGCCGGAATTAAAATCATGTTTATACTCGGTTGACTTCGTTGGCTGGTGCTGGTCTGTAGGGTGATTGACAAACTGACTGCGAGCCACGGGCAACAGGAAGCAGTTTAGCCAAATCCTAGTGGTCAAAGAGTATGATACAAGGATGTTACCCAAGTAAGCCATTCACGCTGTAATGTCGATATAAGCTCAGGAGAGGACGAAGCTCTGACCCGGACTGTCTAGAGGAGTATGGTCCGTCTGAAAATCTACTAAATGGCAGATGAGTAGTCGTGAATTATAACGCGCAGTAGGCAAATAAACAACGCCTGCTGTATGTGGTCGCGAAGTGACTATAAGACGATGCGGAGAGTGCGATCACGATTGCGGGGACCCTTTCAACTTGGTAGGTCACCGACGTACATATAACACACCGATAGTGGACAGACGGCGAGTACGTCTATACAAACAAATTAATTCAGTCGGACATATTTTTGTGCTCGCCCATTTTAAAAGGAGAAATAGAATCGAGTTTCGTCTTCATTAGGGATCATCAATGGTGTGCATCCATATAATGATAGGAATTTAAACTCGGACCGGGTTTTCATGAAGAAACATTGTTGACTATCATGATAATGACACTACATTGAACGTAATCGGTTTATCATAATTTCACAGTCATTTATACTCAGTTGGGTGTGTAATGGGCGAACCGAACGTACAGATTTGGTTACCCGTTATACTCGTGAACCAATCTTATGTAAAGTGGAGACACCGCTAGATAGCCCTCTTCTGTAGCAGAAGTTCCAGGGATTGTGCTGTAAAAAGAGACTTCACGAACAAGAATGGGTCATACACCTAGCAAGAGAGACACGTGACTCACGGAGGCAGAAACAACTGACACCAGCAACTTGGCAGCACGCTGTATTACAGGTGTGACAAAAACGCGTACTGTTGGTGAACTGTAACAACAGCAAAAATTCAGTGAAGTTTTACTTCCAGGGAGGCTGGTTAATACTTCCATAGCACGGCGAGAGTTTCAGTCAGATGTGAATGACGTTACAGTTAAGGTAACTAAAATCTCTTACTACTTGCCCGTGATGTGTGTTGCCTATTTGGGCTCTGCGTTATGCAGGCTGGTTTCGCGTGGTCATAAACGAGTGATATTTGTATCGGTTCTACTCCGCAGAAATTCGTGTGCTTTTTACGCTACTTTTAAACCATAGCAGTAGTCCATTTTTTCATCTGTATTACGCCAACACCTCTCACCTTTTTCACGGAATTCTGCCTTGGTGACTAAAATCTCCCGGGTTCATTTGTAATCACACTACTACAGTTGGATTTAGTGCAAGGTCACGTTTGATACACCGATACCGTGAGGTAAAAAGTTCAGAGTATTTTGCTGACCACCGCCAAACATTGAATGAATAACAGTACCTTCCATCGGCTAAGAAGTTGAGAACAAATGACAAACAGTAAGATAGCTATAGACACTGGAAATATTGCGTTTGTTTCACAAAACTGTTGGCAACAATATTCGCGGTATTATCATGACGGACAATATACCTTGTCCGGTTCAAATGTTTACACAGAGAGAACTGTGAACTTTGATCCTGCGTTCCACTCCGCATGAAGATTGGAATCAGTTATCAGAAGCTTTTGGAACACCAGACTTCCTTCGTTCCCATTCAGTTATTTTTTAGACAAACCCCTCTATGTTAAAAACGAGTTTGTGGCTTGCTTCTCCAAAGTTTCTGATTTTCCAGCTGCAGACATTTCTATAAAATTTGTAATATGACAGATATGTACGTAATGGACAAGATGTGTCACTGCACTGATACTGTGGCCACGTTCAACGTAAGTTACCTTCTGCTCGCTTGTAGCTTCATCGTAGATCTCATAGTTCGGCAGTTCTACGTGTTACCAGGAGACGTTAACTGTTACTACCCTTAAGTTGAATGTATTTCCCGTGTTCTTGGCAGTTACGTGCGGCTGTCGAGGTTCTGGGCTCATCTAGACCATTTTAAATTGCATCTAAGTTTGGGTTAGTTAATCGGCTTCTCTTTATCTAAATCAATTGAATTAGAGTGCTACTAGTATGTTAGAACTAACAGTTTGGCACAAGTGATACTGTAACAGCGAATACGTTGATTCTAATGGTTTTTCGGTGCTTAGGGTGAAATACCATACAGCTCCATGTCTCAGGTGTAGAGAATGAAATATCTCAGCAGACTTCGATGAAGTATCGGATAGTCTCACTCGTTCCCAAACTAAACAACGGTATTGGCTCGTAATTGTCAAACGGCATATAATTTGCTATCTCGACAATCAGTCTCTTATGTTTTCTAGAACACTGTTCTCTATAGCCAAACTTCAGATGGTTATTCATTGTTCCACTGTACTCATTGAGCGTCATACGAACAACACCTGAAACTTACACCAACTCAGACAGGCCACTTTCTTCCAGTTCTTATCACATTCATCAGTTCAAGTATTATTGTTATGGTATTTATCGGAGCAGAATGGATAGAAAATCAATATCTCTGATAACGGCACACATACCGAAATAGGCAGATAGGCAAATTTGAAAGGCAAGCTCATGTAATGATACGTAAGCAAGTATTAAAGTCAGCCAGCAGTTTGCTGGTGTGGAACCACTTTGCTGTGTTCACAGTCAACATGGAATAGCGTTGAACCTGCTAGTGACTTTGTTGTTCTTAGCTATGCGTTACACTACTTAAATCTTGCATTCGTTATTTGTTACCATGCCACCCATTCTATTTCTTCATATTTTCTATGGTTGTGGCTGATAGCGCTGTGCGTTTTACTGTAACTTGACGCATACCAAGATTAAAAGGCTGGTAGGGCTGGTAGTTCGTCGGTCGACACTGAAGGTTACCAAGTCAGGTTTACGAATAATCGTTCTTGGACGCACACACCCGACTACAGACAATCGACTACGATTACCTTAGCAAACTGTAAAAACCTTGGATTAGAATGAGGCAATAAGTTTTCGAATACATAAGTCATGTCGATAAAATAATCAATGGTTAGGACATGTCTAACGCCTACGAATACCGTTTGCTTGCTTCTATCATCGGCATTACTGTTCACTGGCAACACTTACCACTGCATGCCCTTAAGAAAATGTTCCATCTTTCCGAGGATCACACATCTCCCATTCATGCTTATGCTACATACATGCGGTTAAACGCATTTTGGTAAGTAGCGTGAATCAGCACTGACAGACTAAGCTTCCCTGATTGAAGACACGGGTAGTCTCTGGGTCCTAGCGAATACATGGATTTCGACTGAACTAAACATTCCGTTATTCAAATTTGGTAATCATCATATTGTTTGACACACACGTTAACCATCCTTAGAAGACATTTCTCAAATGATCGGATGTTGGTTTTGGTCTCCCGTGCCTCCCCATGAAACTTTTAGGGCAACCGTGATATCGCAGAACGGAAGTGATTAAGTCTAATTTCCCCTTGGGACTTCCTTTTTCTCATAGTCTTCTTGCTCGTGTATCATCGACACAAAGGTTTTATTATGACAAAATTGCTACGGTTGATGCTAACCGTCGTTAAGTGTTAAACGTAAAATTGTCTCTTAGGTTTAGTCTTAGTGGGCTTCCCGTGAATACTCCATCTATTTGGCGATAATACTGACCAAGAAAACAGAAGCTCAGAGTTTCGGTATACAATAGTAAAAGTTCTCTTAGAATTTCAGTCCAAAGAGACAAAGTGGTGTGTCTCACCAATTCAAAGGGTCCTTTCATATTACATACGTGAACTTTTTGTTCTAGTACAATTTGAATGGTAACCAACCCATGTAAAAAGCTATGGTAGGGAAATTTGTTCCTGCAGGAATTAGTCTGAATGGCATTCCAGAATCCTCTTCAGAGTTGGGGTTAACGACCCACACGGATTAAGAATTTTATACATCATTTCATTGATTAAAGTTTAAGAGAAGCGGAAGATGTCTTCTTGTGTGGCCCCATATTTGGTTGACAGTGTCTGTTTGTAAAACTTCATTTGGTCATCCAGTAATGACAGTCGCTACATGTGCGAATCTCTGCCTACAGCGATTGACCCACCGATTAACTGTCAACCTCACCCCTTAGTTATCCGATGTGCAAAAAACGATTCATACTAGTGTAGATTTAATACCGGTGAGTCAGTGCAAAATGCATGTATCTGCTGCGGTCGGTTTTCTCAAACTTCTGAAGGGAACCAAGTAATGTAAATGTTTTTTGTCTGTGTTTCCTTGTCTGCGTTTGGCTGAGAACACAGTTTCTGGAACAGTGTAAGAAAGCAGGAAAAAGTATATCAAAGTGACAGACACGCAGACAAAGTGGTATCAAACACTAAACTATACACGTAGCTCATTAGCACACATAACCGCACAGAATGAACTGTGGATGTAGTTTAGGAAGTTGGTCAAGAAACTCGTGGTGCTGGTTGTTTCTGGCGTACCAGAAGCAATCGAAAAACTGTCAATCCCATTGGCCTGCAAAATTCACCGGGTCATTTTATTTAACAAGTACATGAAGCCAAGTTTTGTTTTAACAGAAAAACGTTTACATTTAATTCAAACCTTTTTGCTGGCCTAATCTGATGCTAGAAATGAGTGTGGTCAGTTTTAAATATCCCAGTTCTAAACCTTTCAGTGAATTTCTAAAAACAAGACATGAGGCAAAACGGCGTAGATTACAGTCTGAGCAACTTTTATGGTGTCAATTCCTTTATGAGTTATGTCGATAATTTGGAACAATGACTATAAGCGGGGCTTATAAACAGCAAAAATAATCCATCTAATGGTCGAGAAGTGAAAGAGGCGAGCCTCGAAAGTTGTACTAAGAAGAATTTATGGCATTTGAGTATATGCGACTAAGTATGAAAGTAATAGCATATCCTCTGTCTAACCTACAGTATCACTGTAAGGAATTTGTAAGGAAACTGGACAATTTGTGTGTGATAGGCATCTAGAATATTGATATCGATATGGAAGGCAGATGGAGCGGATTTCAACGATAGATTAAGTGAAAATTGCGAAAACGATGTGGTAGTGTTGTGCAGGTAACAACACGAGATGATAATTCGCTTCAACAGTGGGAACAAGAAATTAGCCAGCAGTAAACTTGATATAAACTTCCAGTAGTTCTCTTACAAGCTTCTACAGGAAGGAACAGAGATACCCTTTTCTGGCAATCTCTACGCAGCCTGTCATACCTAAATAGAACAAAGTGGTCAAGATTGATTGTAATGCGTAGCATTAATGCGTAGCATGATGAATTAAGTCCATAGACAATATTCCTTGTTTCCATTCGTGCTGGCTGCATCTGTGTGCGAGTATTTGCAGAATGTCCGATCTACCAGGGAGAACGGAACAAATCGTTATTTACTGTTCCATGCTGTTACTGTAACCACATTTTATGCGACCTCCCAGGAATGTCGGTCGTTCACCCAGTCTTCACTTCTCACTCAAACTTGTTTACGATCGTTATTAGTTCAACTGTTCCAACACAAATCAATCAAACCTTTTCCACACTACATACTCGACAGTTTCGAATGCAGTCTCTCTGAAGTCCTCAATTCCAGGTATTATAAGTGTACAAATGAACAAGTGGCGAAGCTAAAATGGGCCAATTAATGATGTTTATTCTCTCTGTGTATTTTCCCCCAGCTGTTTAGCTGTTAACACGTTCAACCGTTTGGGCTGCACTAATTTATCTCAACTACATTTGCTATCGATACTTTCATGTTAGACTAACAGCCAGTGTCAAGACATCAACCAGTTGGGGTTAACTTTCACATGGCCTCTTCATAATGGTCACATACACTCACCTACTTGCTCATCTGACTTCAATTCCACTGCGCCTTCATTTAAATCTTCACAACTACGAAACAACAGACACATTCACGTCGGGAATAAGTGGCTTGTAGAGCGAGGTAGCGGACGTATTGCCAGAATAAATAAAAATTTCGATGCACTAATCTTCGAAATAAGTGGAGCAAATTGGTGTTATTATTGAAGAAAGAACCACTGCCCTCAGCACACGGAACCTACGTCAATGGTACAAAGTTGAACAGGTATGCATTACGCTGTGGATATGAAGATGTCGTTAGACTAGGGCATGGTGAGAGTGCATGTTCGCAGGAAGACGAACAGTAACTACAAACGATTGCTTGGACAACCGATACCGATACAGAAGAGGTTAACACTAGTCAGCAAGCTATCGGGATGTGAAAGTGGACCATTTCCGCTGCCTTAACGTAGCAATCGATCGCCTTACCTACCACAAGAGTGTTATCTAATCAGCCTGCAATGCTGCCGACGAATGCGTCCAAAAGGATGGCAAAATCATGCAGAGCCTCCAAAAGACATCATGGCCTGCAATACTGGAAGTCGTGCAGTTCTTTTCTACGGGAGTGAGGCCTCATTCATTCGTATAAAAGATGTAGTAGACCCGTGATGTATTACTACCGTCGTCTCCGCCACAAGATACGAATCAGAGCTATTGGCTGTGTCAGCAGTATGACAGCCTGTAGAGGTGGGGTATGAAACTTCGTATTCGCTATATGAGATCCTGGAAGTGTACCCCAACAAAATGACACATTTTAGAAAGGGTATACGCCTCCCAGTGGATATGATGACAAGGTCGTTTTCCCCAAGAGTGGCTTGGTACGAGTTCTGTATGTTGTCAACATCTGCAAATAATAACAATTTTTAGACAACAACATTGAGAGTAGCTAAGCGGCGGTGTCTTCAATGCTCTGATTTACACCTCCCCACGACCCCCTAGAATATTCTCAGCTCAGACAAAATCGATGGTCATTTGTCTAAACCTGTATAGTGACAGCCACATCACCCAATCGAGGGAATCAGGGTGAAACTTCTGATTGTACTTTCTTCCCCGACTGAATGTTTTTCTTTATGTTCTCTTCTATTTCTGTTGCGGAAAAGTTCGTTTGTCCACTGGCTTCTTTTGTAGAAGATGGCAACAACAAAACTAACCGGAGCCAGGTTGTGATTCCACCAACTCAACTGAAGTCTAATCGTTTTCATTTTAATATTCAATGTTTATTACAATAAAGCTGGTAACTAATCTGAATATCAAACAACCGTCTCTCTAAACGTGTTCATCACATTAAACACCGGGATCCAGGATATATCTCAGTGAGGCAAAAATTGAACTTAATTATCTGTTCGACAAAACAACACGCAGCAACCATTGACCACAAAGATCGATTTGAAATATAGGCTCAGTAGTCGTCTGTACCGTTAATTACAGTCCTACGGTTACTTTACAAATAAAACTAACTTGCTTCTCCTACTCGCTGTTGGTGAGTTTTGACAAAACGAAAGAAAGTCGTAAATGAATTCTGATCTAAAATATGTGGCAAGATAACAAAAGTGACGTGACAATCAACCGATCGATGTTGTTTATAAACTTGATCGGGTACGCCTAGGATAGCAGTATTAAGATATCTGTTATCTCTTTAACACAAGGAAGTGATATCACGAATAAAAATACCAGTCATCTAAAAAATGGCAAAATCTTAACCCTCCAGAAGTTTATACTAAACGTGATTGTAACCTTCACTAGCATATCTACTTTTGCTTCTTGCTCCCCTTGCTTAGTCAGTCTTCTTACAGGTTGCGATACACTTGATTCATCGAGCTGACTGTGTTATTTTATCATCTGGCGCTACAAGTCCGTGAACAATCCTCCCCGGATTAATTATTTTTCATTCCTTTTTCTGATTGTATTTCCTTGACACTATTCGTTACACATCATCACAAGTTAATCGCGACAGTGTTTTGACTATGAGGAACGACCGTTGCATAAATTCCAGTAGAAAGTTTGTCGTGTCAATTTGTAGGTCTGGCAGTAGTCTAAAAATTGTCCATAACAGAAAGTCCTGACGTCAGTACTCCAAACTTATTATAACATTCAAGATATAGAACTGAGTCTTCAACTCCGACGACAAGAAATTAGCCTACTGGAAAACAGTTGGAAGTGGAGCTGATGAAACTTTGTATTCAGGAGATAGATAAATTTTTTGAACTACGGACAATATAACAAATCAAATTTTTATCTGTGAACATCTCAGAGGGTGAAGAAACGAAACTGGTTTTCAGCGTCACCCACCAAACTGAACCAACATTTAGTCAAAACGGAGAGAAGACATATATCGCGAGATGTTAATACTTCGATTTCTTGTCATCAGTCGCCAAAATGAAACTAGCAAATTTTATACAGATTGCGTGGAAGGTTAGAATTATGTGGTTGGTTCGTTTACTTGTTGTTTCTATACGAAGTTTTTATAAAATTTGCTAGTTTCACTTTAGTGACTGATGAGAGTAAATAGAAATGTTAAGATCTCGCGATATGTCTTCTCTCTGTTTTGACTAAATGGAGTAAGGGAACTTAATGTTTTAAATCTTTGAACCAACATTACTTACTTGAAATTTTGAAGAAGTGGTAGCCTGTGCTGTAGAACTGTATTTGGATTTACCCAAGCTAGAAATTCAATGATATGGCGGCAATCTCAAACCATATTGTTCACTCATAAGGGAAATTCAGATCGCGGTGGAGGGCCAGAGAACTGACAAGCAAGCAAGACTACGATCTCTCTGTTCGTAGGACCACCGAGGCAATTGTACGATGGCTTCCGTCTCATCTTCATGTTAAACCGAGCTTTGGTAGCTGCAGGGACTGCTCGTCACTACTGTAAGCCTTTAGGTTCTGACTTAATGATGTTTATTGAGAAACGCGCGAACTCAACATGCACAAGATATAGAGAAGTTTGTTGCACTTGGGAAAGGTTGGAATACGAGGTTTAACAATGAATACCAGAAGCGCGTTATGCGCCTGACGCAAAGCGAAGTCATCCTGTCACTACCCAACTGACATTTGCAACTGGCTTGTTCACTTGCAGTGGCTCAAATTATCCCGATAGACTTGCAGAGATTCCAACGAAGACTGTTACTCGTAGATTAGATATAAGGCGAGGGCGCATATTTTGTTGCGTGTGCCTGAAAGCCAATGATGTATTAATCAATTGCAAATGACTGTGAAGGTGCACATTTGAAAGTCGTAGTGGGCGTCGTCATCACCTGCTGCACTCCGACGCTCTCGTCTTCACTTCACCTACCACTACAAACCATTATTCAACGATGTCACTTCCGATCACCTCGACAGAAGGGCCCGTCAACCATCCTCAGGTAGCGTCAGCAATTGTACCAGTTGTGCTACAGCAAGTAGGATGGACGACACATACATTGGCGTTTTTGGGCAATGGATTAGATTGCAACCTTATCCGGGAGTCACTGGTGAAAGTGTTGGTCCTAGCTGGACAACCAAAAACGACTCGCATTGAGTACTGTCACTCTACGCGCTATGTTTACTTCAACCGAAATAGACCTTGATGTGGGATTGGTCGATTCGACGGCTGTTGTGTTTTCGGCACATGCTTGGACTGTTAGAGAAAATCTTGGACTCCTAAAGCCAAATTAGATATACCTAGTTTTCAAACTATTCCTTCTGCGGGATGAGCACACCTAGTGGTTCAGTGCTACCTGAAGCCCACTGGGTTATATAACAGGTAAGTAGAATTAACCTTGTGCAGTGGACAAGATACTGAAGCAAACACTCATGAGACCGATAAGTACACGAAAAAGCTCTACACCTGATGTTCACTCTCATCAGCTGTATGATTTACGCAGTAATATTGAGGGATTACACAATATGAGACTCTTAGATCCAAAATGAAATGAAGAACGAGACATGTCCATGGAGGACCGTAAGGTGCAGACAAATTAGCGGCACTCCATTAAAAACACCAAAACCATTATAAGATCGGTTATTTTTGCCTGATGGCCAAGATGCTCTGCTTCATCATCTAAAAACATTGCGCACTCCACCTCCAGGGAACCCAGAATTCTTGACGAAATACTCTATTGTTGTTTGCGATCGTACTGAAGGGGCTTATGCTTGGCCTGCTCCTGCAATTGGCAGTTTCCTAAATAGATGATATTTAAGGCACCACCCAATTTTTTGGTCGGTCATGCCCAATAAACTACGTACCGTTTTCAGCTGCGCTGCAAGATATGCATTGCATTTTCAAAATAATGATTCATCCTCTGAACCTGACCAATTAAATTCATTGGTCAATATCTTGCTCAGATTGAGGCTGGAAAATGTAGCAATCCTGACTGAAGTTTAAGCCATGCTTCATTAATATGCGAGTTCCAGAAAAGGATCGTAACTGTTTGCAGGTTTTACGACGGCCAGAAGATAATCGGCATGTATATTCACCTGTTTTGTGTCCCACTTTCCTCGAGCTGCGCCAACTCTGCACTAAGCCAAACTATAGCAGGTAACCGTGATCACTTTGAGTTGCGCATAGTTCAGGAAGCAGATTGGTGTTTATACGTTGATGACTGTTTCTACAGTGCGTCAGATGTAACGAGAGCATTTAGACGAACCAACCAATTAAATGAAATGTTTAGTGAAGGAAGATTTGAATGGACCCAGTGGATGAAAAATGACCAACAGCACTTGTCAGCGCTGCATGAAAGCAACCATGGCGCTACAAGTGTTACTCGACTTTCGAGTTTCTGTATTTCACAGGACGTTGGGTTTGTTATGGAATATCAAAATGGATGACTATAAACTTCAGGTCAACTCAGTGAGTAAGACACAACAAAAGAAGTTTGTTGCAGTTTGTCTCTTCTACCTTTGATCCACTCGGCTATAAAGCATCTATAACACTAACTGCGTGCAAACTCCTACAGTGCATGTACAAACTTAAGTTAAGCTGGGATGAGATCATAGTGGGTGAAGTCCTAGGATTGTGGACTTGGTGGCTGGGTGCACTATCTTCTCTTGAACGGATATCAATACTTAGACGCATCGAATCCGATGAGGTTAACGCGCATGCAGGTACACATTTGAACGTTTTCAATGATGCCTCAGAAGTCGGCTGCGGAGCAGTAGCCTACTTACTGATGATAAATTCCCAAATTATCGGTTGTTATATTACCGTGGCGGAAACCAATATATCAGTGTACCACGACCAGAGCTAGCCACAGCAGTCTAACCGACGAAATCATCAAATAAATTATGATGTGAATAAAACTTACCGATGTCGTCCACTACATTTTGAACGGATTCTATGATTGAACTCTGCAGCATTGGCAACGTTAAGAAAAGATTCTCGACGTTTCGTGCTGACAGGCCGATAACTATTCACGCCAAATCTCTTTCAGAACGACGGTGTTACGTCGAAACAAAAAGCAACCTGACAGATGTTTTGTTGCACGGCATATTTGCAAGTGACTATCAGAAAAACAATCAAGAGTTAAATGGTCCTGTGTTCCTCTGAGAAGACGAAGCCAACTGGTTTAGCGTCTTGAAGATAAATCTGATAACGGAATATACCGTCACTTACTTTGGTAACATTATCATGGACTGTCTCTACAAAGCTGACGACATCATTCTTAAGTTTGGCGGATAACATCCCTGGAACAAACTGTAACGCATCTTTGCACGGCTTTCAAGAGAGGGATGATGCTTCCAGACTAAAAATAACAAATAGAAGATAGGTCCCCTATCTATCGGCAAACTTCGGAATACCTCAAATGAAATTATTCCGCTGATCAGAGAACACTCGCTTTTAAAATAATGTATACCGTGTACGGAGGATTTCATTATTCAAGATGCGACCGTCACCTACAATAAACATCATAATCGAAGCTCATTGACCATCATTTCTCTACGAAGACTAAGTATAGTTATGTTGCACTGTCTATAGCCTTTCGAGAGGAAATTACAAAACGCTAACCTGTCTTGTGTGATTAGGCATCCTGTCATGTTACAAGCAAAACTCTGTAATAATTGTGGTCCCTAAACATTTCCTCAAGAATAGCAGTCACCTAGGTTTTAAACAAGTTCTTTCTCCTCGCGAAATTTGTTGATTTTGTCTGCCAACACGGTCATAAGGAGCGTTTTGAGGATATGTTACCAACGCCGAAGGCGGTTTGCACTATCATACTAACAACTCCTGACTTCGCTGCCCACGGGTAAAATCGAAAGGAATGTGGATCACTCTATAACAACCGGAGCCGACTACTATAATCCTGTTTATCAAATGAGGACGTGCAGCGGAAGAGTGGTATGGCTGTATTTTCA
The DNA here is from genome assembly GCA_013368495.1 of Paragonimus heterotremus. Taxonomy (NCBI): domain Eukaryota; kingdom Metazoa; phylum Platyhelminthes; class Trematoda; order Plagiorchiida; family Troglotrematidae; genus Paragonimus; species Paragonimus heterotremus. The sequence goes on from LUCH01000163.1 coordinate 40,649, forward strand.
CTTGGTTTAACATCAGAGCAACTCTCATTAAATTGTCGCATCCACTGGATATGGTTTTTATGTACCTTCAACCGTTTCGTTGTCAGGAGAGTCTGTCCATAACGACAGTAGAACGACAGCGGTAAGCATTTTAGAGGGTTGGAGAAAAAACAGTAAATTGCCACTCCGAGCCTGGAATGAGGACAAAATCACTAGGGCTGTTCCTACTCGTGATTGTCACTGGATCTTCGATTCACCCAAAGTTAGTCGACGACAGGCCATTTATCTTACGAATGTGTTCTGGTGCAATGGAACAAGATCCTATCTGCTCATATTACAAACGATCCAGCGTTAGTCACCGGTGAACCCAAAAAGTGAAAAATGGCCCCCCATTATTAGTTGACGTGAGTATACCCAGAGGCCGCTGGCCGAAAGTAGTTGTCGTGACAGTTAAGGAAGACGAAGACAACCTGACGAAGAACGTTGTCATAAAAACAGTCAGTGAGGTCATTCGAAAAGACTTTTAGCACTTGTGCAAGCTTAATGAAGATATGCTTTCACTGAAGTATGTAAACGAAGAGGGAACTGAATTTGCCACCTTGCGCTACTCTAATCCATAGGGGAGTGTAAATTTTGTTGTATTTATTTTCCGTTTCTTCAGCTCGTCATTTGACCGAAGTCTTCTTACCGGTTGTAGCATCCACGATTTGCTTATTCAAATACGATTATTGTCACTTGACGTTACATGTCTGTGAGATATTTTCCTCAACTTAACCACCTTACATGCACGTTTGTTCCAACTCATGGTACTGTTGAATACACAATAATCACCGACTGACGAAGACACACTACTGACTTTGATAGACTTCGGGCACGCAAATTCCAGTAGGATATTTGTCGTATGGACGAGTAAGCCCGATAATCGCCTATAATACGGAACTCAAGTACCTCAGGAAGACAGCCTTGAAGTTGCGGGAAGGCATTGCTACGACTACATCAGTAGCAAAGATATGCAATATTGAAGCGCTCTAATGAGAGCAAAAATCGAGTCTAATGCTTCTGCTGTTTGAAAGGGGTCGACTTGAATGTCTATGGGAATGCAACAGCTGCAATCAACTGTGACTGATGTTCAGTCTACATCAGTACAGATACCTAACTATGTCTCTGTGTGGACTTGTTCGTGGTCTACTGCTCAACTATCGGGGTAACACGTTTTGGATTTGTGTATTCAACGCCTTGTATTCATCAAAACTTTCTCAAATCCTAGCAACCTTCCACCGTTTCATGCCAGTTGATGGCACGAATAGTTATCGAATCAATATAAGTGCAGGGTATCTTTGTAGCTAAGTATTCGTACTGGCGTTGTATCGAAATTCTGACGCCACCTCCAGACTTACTTCGCTTTACATACCTGAAGGTTATACTCGCTATGTCGATGACTGCTGTAACACCTTTTGGAATACTTGCGACAATGGACCATACTGAATTATAAGGGGTAGGTGAGAGTCGAAAGTTTTCATTTTTCAGACTTTTCAACCTTATTTTTCATGAGTTAGACCAAGGTAATCTTGACATAATGAGTGACCTCGGCGACTAGCTGCATCTGCAAAAGAACAGCTGTCCAAAATGATCAAGGTTCAAAGACTGGCACACGATTACGAAACACTTCCATGAGACCGGACACATGATATAACCAAAATCCACAGTGGCCTCAGAGCAATACTGAGACCCACCTTTCACATGACAAATGTTGCATCTATACAACCTGCAAGTCATAAGTTGTGAACGGTGAAAAAGTGATGTGTGCAAGATTTTCTTTACCATCCAGTCCTTGTTGGCTTCCCACATCTAAACTTTAACTGCGAAGACTATTTTAGTTTGGGTATCTCACTTTTTGGCCACTTGTTTTGACTGTCTCATATCGAACTGTCTACAATCTGATCACAACCTGTTCATCTTTATCTGCCTACCTTTCACCTTTTGCTCTTTTACTTGCAAAGTGATCCCAACTCACTGCTCAGTGTCTACCCCTTCTGTGCCATATTCTCTTGTTTGCGGTGCTGTCCACTAAGCCTAAATGTAGTTTCAGATATGACATCACCTTTTCAGTTTTTCTATTAAGTATACACTTGTAGATTGTAACAGCACTTGGAAATCATCTCTCAGGGACTAACCAAGCGTTACTGTTCAATGCATCAGTTTTCAAGCCCAATGAAGGAAAAAGCTGTTTTCAAAAAGAATAACTAGCAAGTGAGACTTAGAAACAGTGGATTGGAGTGATATATTCTCTCTCTGATGACAAACTAAACTTGATCATAATTGTGAGCTGGTCTGGTCATGGGTATGCTAGAATCTTTTACAGTCGTGTTTAAACAGTGTAAACTGACCGCTAACTACTGAGGTAAATGATTATTTTTTTTACTATAGATTGAACATCATCCACAATTGATGGTAGATGTCGCCTTTTCGTAGACTTTTCGGTCGGCCCCTTATTTTTACTATTGATGAACCAGATCAAAGTAACGTGGTGATTTAAGTTTTAGATACTCAGCAAGTTGGTCATTTTTCGCCCAATCACCCACGCCACTTTCGATGCCGTGTTCAGTTTAATGAAGCTTTGGGGGACACAAATATTTACTTGAAAATCGGTAGATTAGGGAACAACTGATATTAGCGAAGGTTATCTAGACAATCGATATCGAAATGCACGTGCATTGAGTTAAACATAAAACGGTTTGTAGCCTTGACCCTGTTCTTTTCGTGACTGGTCAGCATCGGCTGGCTAGTGCAAGCCATTTTTTCATTGACGGTCTATAGTGTGCCTACTTTTGAATTCATTACACACTACAGTTCTTTGTACATGTATGTTGTGCATTATGAATGCAACGTAAACACACATTTTCTTCTGGAACAGTTTAGTGGTCCTATGTACATCTGCCCGATACGATGTAGGTACAGTTGCTATCGTTTTCGAATGCATGAATTCTCCTACGATTTTATTCGATCACCCACTCCTGTCCCAACTGAACAAAAACGACACTCAGGAGTTCGGGTGATGCGGCAGCCATTGGGCTTTTGTCATACTTGGCTGACAGTCGGTCGGAAGAGGATTGGCGTGCAGTTTGATGGAAAAAATGATAGAAAAACAATGATGTTTAGGGGCTGGGAATGACTGTAGAACTATACCACTACGCGAAAGATTGAGTCGGTATGTGAGTGCATGCGTGCGACTGCTTGATACCCAACGGCTAAAGTTTTCACAAGCGCTTTTGCGCACATCGTAGGCAATATGAGGTTTTGTTGGTCTATTGATAGCTGGCTCCAATAAACCTTCGTTCAGTTTGACAACTGATTGAAATCGGACAGATACGCATTTTCGTTACCACCACTATCACTACACGTGAGGACAACAACCACAACAGTCGCGATACAAAAAGATATCATCCTTACGTGTTAGTCCGTTGCTGATTCCCTGACCGGACCATGAATATTGGTCAGCTCCTAAGCCGAACCAAGCGTGAGAACAGGATATGTTGTATACACGAACCCTGGGTGGTCACATTAAGCATGGGAGGAGATGAAGATAGCGTATATGTGATTGTGTGTACACCTATGAAGTCGCAAGTCCCATATGGATACCATCGGATAAGCACATACATAGACACATACATATACGCTCGCACGCACAGACAAATTGACAACAGGACTGTATGCTTTTTAAGGTGGGTTGTTTGTCCGCAGGTCAATAGCTAGCTGTGTGAGGTGGATATCATTGTAACGTGTATAAGATGGAGTCCCACTATAGCAACTGTAGCGATTTCCCCGTCCGTCTGCACACTTCCCCTGTACCGACTGCTTATGTGATCGCTGCTTCGATGTTGGTGGCATCACCAATGTTTCCATTCACACTGTACAGACCAGGAAAAACCAACAGAAAAAAAAGATAAAATGACACCGTGGTGCGCCAGTTTCATGCGACTGTATCAGTCGGTTGATTAGCGCAATAAAGATGACCAGGGTTAATCGAAGCCGCTGCTGCATTCACTCTTATGAGCGTGACAGGAAGTTCACTCCGAAAAGTCGATATGAAAATATCTTTCACTAGAAAACTTGGAAACAAGTTTGTTACATTTCTGCCGAGTGTCAGACTGCAGAGTCGACCTGAGGGCGGCAAAATGTGATCTAGAAGACGCACGTGAGCGTGTCGTGTAGGTAACAATTGGTGTGGTCCTCGGAAAAGCCACATCCACCTAGCGTTGCATGTTCGTTTGATAAATTTTGCGCAACCTCACGGAGTTTTAAGACGATAAATCCACCGCTGGCACAGTCCTTTTAGGAAATATTTAGGCTGATTTGTAGTGCTAAAATCAACAAATCACTAGTGCAGAAACACCTGCATAATCATGGCCCATTAAAAATAACTGCATTCATGAGATATGTTAATAACGACTGAACAGGAAGAATGGTGAAGCCTAAGGGACATTAAAAGTAATGTTATTTCGTGAGTCATCATCTTATACACGGACGCAATGCTGGTTGTTGAGGCCTGATCTATGTGGTTGAAACGATTGAGGAGATTGGGGTTCGTGTAACCAATAATGGAGTGAAAAAAATGATATTCCTGACACCCCAAACTCTTAACATATCGTATTTCACAATCCTTGGTTTTGGGTTCATTGCTCCGCTTTCTGCTTGGCTACTTGGTTGTATCATAACGACAACACTAGGCTCGTTGGACCTACTAGCTAAACGTGGGTTAAGATTTTACAAGTAATGGGTAGAACCATTGTGTCACATTATTCGGGTGAAGACCATTTATGTTCTATCACTAAAGTGACTTAAACATCTGAACACACTTGATGAATAACAACCTTGTGAAGACGCAAAGCTTTTCAGCCTATCCTCTTTCAATAAGAATGGTGGCTCATCTGAATCATTCAGCTACTTCAGTCATCTACCATGCTGTATCGAAATATCCGACAGTGAATATTCATCTTCCGAATTTGGGGTTATATGCAAGTGCAGCTTACGGATGTACATTGGACGGACTTCAATCGAACAAATAATGAGAAGAAATCAACATCAGCATTAAATTAAGAAACCGTCTGTAAGTCAATTTCAACACTGGGTAATGAGAAAGAGATTTTCATTCGTTGATGAAGTCTTGGACAAATGTGATTTAAGTGACTTGGACGGTGTTGGATTTATTGACTTATTGTCTTGTGTAATGAAAGAAAACTGGGCCGCATTATCCGTTGGACACAAATAAGCTGCCACTAGGATTGAAGTATCTGGCCTTCCAGTTACAATGTGGTCACCCTTCCATTGACCTAACTGATTTACATTGACCAATAAGTGAATCGATAAATTTAGCTAATCAAATAACTTGTATATGTAAGCCTTGATTCGCTTTATCACTAATGGTCCCGTACCACTCTCATTTGACAGACTGTACCAAGTAACTTATTGCTTCGCTTTTACACACCTTTCATCGAATAGCACCAGTAACCCGATCACTCTGTTGACTCTAGTCCCTGACCTTTGTCCGTGACTGTCAGACCAGTACACTACTCAAGTTTACTTATCCTAGATATTCTCTGATAACTGTGATTGATAGACTTTGTAAGTGAAGAGTGAAACGTCGCTAATAAACATAATTATCGGTCACTTACAAATTTCTTACGAAGCACTCTTTTCTGTTCATATGATTTCGTCGTAGAATCAATATCGCAGAAATATCCAGGATGGATGCTGTGTATCGGGAGTTGACATCAGGCTTCCTCAGCCTTCTCGGATCGCACTGCAAACTCGTCAGAAATATCAGATTTTGAGCTGATGAAGCATTCCGTCCACTTGAATTTTTGAACGATAGTGATATTGGCTCATATGAAACAACAGTCCGGCTTAGTTCTCATACTGTCTGGCAAACAAGATCCGTGTTACCGTGTCGTTGGGATATTTACTGACAGTCTTGACTTTATTTCCGATACAGAATACCTTCATGTGAGGAAATCGTTTATCAGTTGTCTACCAAAGTTGCTGAGTTTTAGAAGGTTAACTAGTTTGCAGTAAGCCGGTGATATCTTTTAGTTCACCAGGCGTACAAATCGATGTCTCTCGGTAGGCTTGATTCGCATTTTTCTGTGTTCAACAAAAATTGATCCAACCACTGGTAATTGCGCTGTGTCACAACTCTCGAGTGCAGCGTCTTACCACAAATATAAATGATATAGAAGCTTTTGGAACCAGTTGTACAGAAGCTGGTAGTATGCGGTTTGGGCGGCTCAAAGGAACACGTTGTTACCATGAAAACTTTTAACTTGACGGAATAACAGATGGGCGCCGTCACTCTTGTCATTCTTTGCTAAAAGTGTACTCCATGGAAAAAGACAGTGAACTTCAAACGTAATCACACTGTAAGCGTGTTAAATTACCAATAGAACAACAGAAATAGGTGGAGCTCTGCTACACATAAAATGCTATGATTCGGATTTGTAAAACGCTATATCGACGGCTGTTCACTAGCCCTATCGTTCAATGATGTTCTCATGATGAAAACTTTGGCGTGGTCAAGTGTCATATCTTTTGATATAGTGGAATTTCAACGGCCTAATAATAACCTATGTGTAACGTATCAGTTTAATACATATACTGAAATATCAACATCAGTGAACAGTATTTGACCAAATTTTCGTACCCAGATAGATAGTTAAGCAAGCTCTTTTAGAAAAGAAACTGGATTCGGCCTTTATTTCTGCTAAGACTCACATACACGACCAGTGTTTGTCATCCGAGCCATCGGGCCACTGAGCTAATGACATCATACCATGTGCGACAGAATAGACATGTTTAACTGTCTAGCCACATTTGTTTATGAGTGAACCAAATTTACCAAGTCCATAACAATTTCTGTCTCACTAGTGTACTAGAATCCCAAGAAAACACTGTCATCTTACTACCTTACATTTCGGGTAGTTCGGTGAAACCCAGAATATGGCAAAACTATGTTCAAATTGCGTACTTGTTTACGTGCTTGCTTAGTTTGAATAAGTGAATAACAAAGGCTCCTCATCCGCT
>LUCH01000163.1:47804-139829 GCA_013368495.1 Paragonimus heterotremus
ATTTTAAACGCAGCTTTAAAAATAGGTTTCGACCGTATCATTAATGATTAACCGAACACTCTCGAAGATTTGCTGCCTGAACCATACTTGGAATCACGGCTGTTGACATGTCGTCGTTTTCAAACCTACAGCAGTTATTTTAATTCCACCAGTAGAAAAATATAGTTTGGTCTTATATGAGAGTATGACGTTCAGCTCCCTTCTATTATCATGTCAACGGATTATTCTTCAAATCCTTCTCCATTTATATGCAAAAATAGTGTCACTTCCTTTTGTCAAAAGTACGAATGCACTCAGAAAGATTACTCCTCTCCTTCATTTTAGTCTTCTCATAGGATGAACACCACATTGTTCCAAACCAAACAACTCCGCCAACTTTTGAACATTATGTCTGTTAAAGTCATTGCAGTTTATTCCTTTCGTTTGTCGTCCTGTGTAGTTTGCGGTAGACTATTGAATTTGTTGAAAGATGTTTGGTTTGTTTTTAGACAGCTGACTCTAAGTTCGCCTTTGTGTGTTTTGCTACTTTCAGTGAACATTCACGATGAGTATTTACCATGACTGCACATACAAAGTACATTCGTTTTCCTCTCCTTTCTAAAACGGTTATTGCTTGCCTATGAAAATTTCTTTCTCGGTATTGTTCGACACACTATACTTGTAACTGATGGCTCCACTTATCTCACTTCCTGTTGAGTGGCAAAGGTCGTTTTGTGTTTCTCCACATCGAACGCTTTTACTACTGATTAACGAAAGTATGAGAAAGTATTTCGTCGTCATTTTTATCAGAAGTATCGTGTAAATTCCAGTCATTTCGACTGCTTTTCTGGCATTTTCTCGAACTTGGAAGATAACCCTACTAATCCGACCGTATGGATTAGCATTATTTAACTTATCGATTACGCGGTACTGAGTGGATTATCCTAAATTATCACAAGCGATCTAACATCCTGTGTTCCTCAGAGTGTGACATGTAAGGTTATCCTACTATCTGGCCCTTCAGAGTGATCTTTTCGAGGCGACAAACCAGCCAAAACTAGCTGTTACTCTCACGAAACACATACCCACTATCATTATCTACGAGTAGGAAACAAAGTTTTTCGTGTGGTACTATTTTATGGCACTCAGGGACTAAATCAGACCGTAATTTGTCATGTGCTTTTCACGTAAAATTCACTTTTAATTAGGTTAGGAAATCCATGGCTTTTCCATTTTGGCTGAAGTCCCTCCCAACTAACTTGCCCTATTCTTGTTTTTGTTTAACGCAAAACACCCCTGTTGGTTTCGTTATTCTCCAGTGTATTTTCCTGATCTTTTGGTGAATGAAATCAAATTGTTCTCTAGCTTCATAAAGCAACTGGCTAGCAGTAGTGATATTTTTAGTTCCCATCTCCAATAGGCAATCTATTTTCAAAAGTTTGGGGCCTGTCATTTTGCTTCTAACTCATTTCATTTATGCAAATCTACTTAAGATTATATCCAACTCTTCAACTGAGTCTGATTGGAAATGTTTGTTTTTCAGCACCCTTGCCCATTGTTCCGCTGTTTTCCCTAAACTAGTTTACTTTCTCGCCGATTCTATTAGATTCCAGGAATGGACTACAAAGATGTATAAACGGTATTCTGATTTTGTTTGTTGAAAACGTAGCGGGATGAACGCCGGATATTCCATTCGTCAAGTTTATGGGTCTATTTCCTGACCTGTCTTGAATTAAAGGTTGCTGGATCTCACAACCGTGTCAGAGTAACCGTTAGTAGTTCCGTGGGTTTCGGCAGTGATACAGGAGCTGTAAGGATAGTGAGGTGGTGCAGCAGTGCTATTTGCAGTACACACTATGTCGCATAATTATGCATTTGGTTGACCTCTCAGTTGGATTAGCTTATACACTTGTGGGTTAAAATTCCTGTTGCTGTTTTTCTGATATATACACCATTCTGACTGATCTTGCGGAAACGGCTTCGTAGGTTACACAGTACGCCGATCATCAGAACGTGTTCCAGCCTAGTCACGGGGCCACTAGGTCAAGCAGCCTAACGAAGGTCACGTATCCAACCGAAGCAAATCTGAGCCTTAACGGCCGTACGTCATTCCACCTCGTCTAAAGAGTTCAGGGGATCTGAAACGGGTCAAAGGTCACGCCATGGCCCGTCGCGAAGATCATACCACGTGTCAGAATTTCCCGTTGAGTGCACAAAACCAATCGTACAATAAGGTTGGTATGACTGTCAGGTAAATCCAAGATGGACAAGGTCCGCCCGTCTCACTATGTAACCTTCATTGCGCAATGTATGTTATCCTACTATGGTCTTACGTAAGTGTGATTATACAACTGATGTTTCGGATCCGTATATGTCTTACGTAATGGTGCAACACTTTTCAAACTGACGAGTTGCAGGGGATTTTGGTTTTCATACACATTGAACATCACTCACAATTGATCGTGGCTGTTGCATTCCCATAGACGTTCTAGTCGGCCCCTTTCAAACAGCAGAAGCACCAGACTCGAGTTTCGCTCTCATTAGAGCTCGGCAGTAGTGCGTACCCATGCCACTGCGGGGACTAAAACTCCGGCTACGTTTTTTATGAGGCAACCGTGTTTACCACTGCGCCACTGACCTCATATAGGTCACGACCGAAATATCATATGTGAGCGCTCAACCACTTTCGCTTGTGTGTAATGATCAGGTTGCCCGATCGCCCACCCTAACTGTTATGACAGTTCATTTTTATACGGAACCTAACCTTCCTGTAAAACGTCAAGTTTCGAGGTTAAGCATAAAGGAGTACGTGCAGGAATGCAATATCAGATCGGAACGTTTGCTTTCGGCAAGTCAGCCATGTAGTTGAATGCTACAATAATTTTAGCACATCTTAATCATACGGGTCAATTTCCGCATATTCCGGCCAAAACACAACTACAGTAACACCTAGACTGCAGCCACAACATCAATCATTTATGTAGCTGAAGTCTGGAAATGAAAATGAACGACTCACTGATCAATATTTATGCCTCGGTTCATTATTACACTCCATGAGTAACCTGATTTATTGTTGGAAGCTGCTAGAATAGGATAATCAAGCTAATCAAGACGGTGAATGTAAGACACAGTGACATTGCACAGATGGCCCATACAGGTATGGAGGAAGTTCTAAGTGGGTAGATGGATGATCTCTTAGCTTCCGAATGCGGGAGCCGGGAATAAGCAGCAACAGGGATGACCGTTCCTCATGTCAACAATATCCAACCGATTTGACTTAAGATGGGCGCCGTCCGAGTTATGGCAGTTTACACTCTCTGTACACACAATGTGGTGGCGTCATAAAAGCGGTCGTTTACTAATCAGGTATCAAATCGACTTTTTAGTTTCAGCTGAGATCCACAAGAATGCAAACAAGGGTCGAACTTTCAGACACCTCTGTAAGCAGTGTACTGCCGAGAAGATCGATTACGCATGTGTGGGTCCGGACAATTCTGGTGAATTACACCGGGAGCCAAGCGCAACGTCTCACAACCCACAGTACTTGCTATTGCCTGCTGTTCCCAATTAGAACAAGCATCGGAACACTAACTGAGCTCCTGTCATATATCCCCAGCTGAAGAGTTCTTCAGATCGTGGGGCGATCCTACTCAAGATAAATACTAAGCCGTGACATCGACAGAACTTTTGTGAACAGCTTCGACGAAACTAGCTCTACTTAGTGTCGATAAACGTTTACTGTAGCGACTCGCATTTGGCTGCTTCATTCTTTGTTTCTATTATATCTGGCAACAAATTAATGCGACACCCACCTCCTTTCCGTGACTCCGGAAATCTACACGGAGCAGGCTTTCCGGTATCTTGGTCAGTTTATTAAAAACATTTGAAAAATCAAAGCCGCACCGTAGGATGCATGGATAGACTTAACCTTGCACCAAATGATTGGTCACAAAGTACAGGTATTCATTTTGGTGCCAAGTAGCAAAGATTAGTGGATCAGTAATTACGAGAGAAGTTCAAAGTCTTTATACAAGGGCACTGAGCTACCGTCAATCAGAATAATACAGAGAACTACAAAAAGTCCATGTCTAACATAGCCAGGCAGCAAGTTGTAGTAGAGATGGCTGTCATATAAACTACATAGGGAAGGGAAGAAAATGCTCACCCGACGAACTATCTAGATCATAAATAAATCAGGCTTGTGAAGATTTTTGTGTACAGTGTGCGCACTCACGTTGTACTTGAAATGCTGAAGCACTAGAGCAGAACCTGGTTGCTGACACATACCCGTAAGACCCACTCGGGTGTTTTTACACATTTGAGAAAAGAATGTTTAAAGCCAAACCAACCGTAAGACTGGTTTCATATAGATAAACTTCGATATTCTAGTGGTAAAAACCCGGGAGTTACGAAATCCGACTCGCAAATGACTTTCTGAAGACCTGCTATGATTTTCGTCCCATCTGGGCGTCCAGGTCGTAACACACTTGTGTCTTCCTTAAGGGCGGTGTAAATTACGGGGTCGCTGTATTCAAGCGATGATCGAGCATAAACTTCATAAAAAGGTTAAGAAGCGTTCTTGTTGTTTTATTACAAACTCCTTTCTGGCGACTTTTTCCTGATGATTTGAGAACGATAGGTTGGACGGTAGCTTTGCAGTGCGTCTTCTCAAGACTCACCTTGACAAACCATGCAGTTGTGTGTGCACATTGTTATGAAGACTTTGTCGGAGTCAGCACCAAGGGACAATCGTGTAGTTAATGTTGTTTAGCTTCCGTGGGATCAGACTACAATGTGTTGGAATCGCGGGAGTTCCGGATTATTCAGTCATTTACATAGGGATGGAAGTGACTAAAATTCCTACCTGAAGAACCATCAATATAGAATAGAAATGGTAATGCTCCAAGGAATGATCCATTGTGGCACACCGGACAAAACAAGTGATAGAGACAAGAGATCGAAGTGGTCTTTGATCCCCAAGGTTCTACTGTTAAAAAGTATTGCGAACCAGCCAAGAATATTACTGCTAATGCCACATGCCTCCACTTTCTGTAGACGTCGACCGTACCAGTTAAATCAAAGAAAATGAAGTATGATATAAGACAGTGATCTCTGTCACCCTCCAAACTATCCATAAAGATAAGCACGTTCACCTCGCAGAACCGTTTTCACAAGAAATTCTGCGGAGACAGAAATGAAAATTGTTCGAAAGACGTGTCAAGATAACTTCTTCAAGAGAATCTTTAAAACACTGCGTCCCCTTGATCCAGTTCACCAGTAACGATAGAAGACATACATCGCGGGATGTCAACATTTCGTTTACTCTCTTCAGTCATGCGGATAGCAACACCAATAGAAACAGTCAACGATTGGGTTTACACAAAACAGGGACTGTTATCAGTTTCAGGGCAGACAAACTGCATGAGTCAACAGTTTATGCACACAAAGGACCGGGTGACGAGTATTGATTAGCATAGCTTCGGAGAAAGCAAGCAACTTCGGATTCCGATTACGCAACAACACTTGAAACGATTTGACAGGGTCAACAACGTGATCTGTTTTCATTATACGTTTTGCGATGTATGAGGTCGGATTCCGTCTCAATCGCTCTGTTGCCATTGCCTGTGGCGTCATGGCGCGCACCAAGCCCTTAGGCATATGTTTAGCCAATCTTTGTCGTAGGCACCGATTTGTTTTGCCGACATAAACGTCACTGCAACCGCAAGTGAACTGATAGATTACATGTGAGACAGAACACTTCGGTAGGACACGATTGTGAATAAGCTGAGCGACACTCCTAGTGGGGAGTAGCAACCGCAATTCAGCCACCGGTAATGTACGGGTTACAACAGACTGTAATTTTTGACTTACTTCAGTTGTGATATGATCGCCTTTGAAAGGGGAATCCCCTAAAATATTATACGGAATACTTGTTGGCTGCTTGGTCCAGACTTGACAAGGAAGTGCTACTCATCAAACTCGTGAGTAGGGATGACATCAGCTTCTTTTTATTCCTTAGGGATGATACTAGGCAGAAAAATCTACGCAAAATTTTATTGAAAAGGTTTGTAACTAAGGAAGAGGCTTGTTGCAGTATAAGTGGTTGAATCTGTTCCGTGCCCGTTGGACTGAAAGGGCTAGACTTGGAAAACGAAATCTATACATCGTGCCCAAGGAATTCTGTGGATAGAACTTACTGAAGCTACTGTGAAAACTTACACCGAGAAGCTTATGAGTGTGAGTCGTAGACGGTGGAACACTGATTCTCAAATAACCTAGTGATAACACTAGTTTCGGGAGCCACTTCACCTTTTGATTGCTGCAACCAGAGAGATTAGAGTTATTCTCACGATGGTGGCCCATTTATCTGAAGAGAACGTTTTGTTGGAGCATGTTCTCTAAGCACACGTGTTGCACCTAACCCAGTGATGCACCACTAAAACTAGTCCGGTCTTCTTTGCAACTATAGTAGCAATGCATATTTGAAGGGAAAACTGGGTGACGTGATTCCCAGTAGTCGACTTATACAGACCAGGCCTGCACATTACACATTCGTGGTGAAAAGAAACAAATGGTCAAACTGAGGTAGCATCACTTGTCGCACGAATCTGGCATAGAAGAGAACAGGGCTGTCACTCTCGAGTCACCACGGTTTTACGCACGTATAATGGCTTCTCAGCGTCACCTATGTTTCATGTGTTACTTATCGTTCATTCTTCCATTAACCAAAATTTACACAAGGCAGCTACGTCTGTCAGCTTATTACTTGACGGGATATCATATCAAGGAACAGTAAACATTCGGGAAAACTTAGTAAGGCCGTCCGTAGGAAGTCGCCGTGAAACGGTAATGCAATCATCTTAAGAAGAGGCATTGCTATCCTGGGAGGTCTTACCTTTGAACCAGACAGTCCGGAGAAATTCGCTCCGTACGACGTCCAATGGATCACTGAGCAACAGTTACGCGGCCGAGAACTAAAGCACGCGGTAAACAAGCAAACTATGGGTGCCACAGTTCACAATGACATGGTTTTACAGCAATATGATGAATGAGGTTGCGAATGTGCTGAACGTCTGGGATTGTAAGGTCATCAGTGTACCCACAGTATACCATCAGCAAAGAGACAACGAATACGTTGGACGCAAGCCTGTCATGTCTGTTGTGTGTAACCTTTGTCCGTATCAGCCAGCAACCGCCGTGGTTCGTTAAATCACTCGCTCGCCTTTTTAGAAAGCCGAGCCACTGTGGCCTTCAACCTTCTTTTCACTCAGCTTTGTTAGTGCACTCTGTGTTTAACGTCTTGCTTGGTTTTCAGTTCAACATCATTTTTGTTCTTCCTTCCCTCAACTAGCTAGAGCGTGATAATATATACCCCAATAAGAAACTGCTTCTTGTTTTATATATTCAGTATCTTTCTCCTCAGAATAAATCGCATAATTGGGGCCTCTGTTTCTTTGTTTCCGAGAGATAATGGTTTTAATTCCACACCAACTTACTACCTGGCTAGCCAGCATTAACTGGCTGAACCACAAAGGCCTCTGCTAACATTCCATCAGGTATTATTCTTTCGGATATGCCTTTGGCATGTAGTGCTTAAGTGGAACCACAGTTGGTCCAGTTCAAGCCTTTTATGGTGATGGTTATGCGCGGGCGTCCTTTGGGTTTGGTCATTGCGACCGGTCAATCCGAATTGGATGCAGCTAACCCTCTGTAATCTCTGATTATGTGGAGTGAACAGTGTTGAGGCCAAAAGTTATCTGTAGCTTAAGCCGCTGGTAGTGTGACTTTGAAAGAGTAGTTCGTTCTTTCCAGTTCACCAGATAACACTGAGACATCGGCGAGGTCGCCATCAGCTAGCTTTATGGGAATGACTATGCCATCATTGGGACTATCGCCCTCCAATCTCTGTGATTATCTTTTAAACATCTTACACGGTCGTGGCTCACCAGCCAGTCTTAAATATACTAGTGAATCACCTAACCTATTCTCTTAAGATAAGCTTATCGACCTTGGGGTAACTAGGCCCAGCTGGGTTAAAATTTGGCTGGTTTAAAGAGTGATACTCAACAAAGTTCACTTAAACTATCGGCATCAGGCAGTAAGCAATAGCGAACAAAAATTGCTTCCTTCATTCTAGGTGAGATTGTATTCATTCCGCTCACATGTTTGGACGCTGCAAGTGATGAGTGCAAGGTTGAAACCTTTCCATGTCACTTCCATGTAAGCTAACCGGTACAAACTACCTCTGTCATTCCTTTTCTAGGGGTGTGAACAAGAAAGTCAACCAAACTCGAGAAGAACTAATCCGTTATTCTCGGTTACTAAGTGACACTGCTCAGTTTTGTGATGATAATATACAACGTCTAGTGTGCTGGAAAGTGAAAGAATCCTCCCTTAGGAATAAGTGCTCGTACTACCCAATCACCACGATCATGTATTTTTCGCCCAGCTTCGAAGCTTCCAACGGTTAGGTTAAGAAACAACCAACACAGACTCTAGCCCACCCAGAGAGTCTCGTGATCGACACACAGGACTAACTGCCTCAACCATTCATCAGGTTGAAGGTACAGGAAAGTTCGCGCCTGGGGGAGACGTGTTCCCGAAGTGGATGGAACAACGCGTTAAAATATTTCTCTGACGACAGCACACTGAAAATGAAGTGGTCGTTAGTTATGCCATTAGTAGAGAACATTTTCGGATGAGGATCGCACAATTACTGTCAAATTGAATCAGTAGCCCTCTTTGTTAGCGAATAGGGAACGGATATTCCTAACGTCCGGTTTGTAGACGATTGCGATGGCTGTTGTAATCATTTGGAAATTTCCAGGCAAACAACGAACCTCAAGACACTCCACTTTAAGGTGTAAAGGTAACTTGTGATTACTCTTAAGTTCGGATGATGATTTCGAAATCTCAGTCTTAAAGGGTTTCATGCATAAGGCTGATATTCGTTCCTTTCTTTGTTATTCCAGAGGCCTTGGTCAGATACACTTGCCTTTTCCAATAACACTGGGAACTCCTTTCCACATCATTATAAAGTGGTGTAAAAATTCTTAGGATTGCTTTTAACCTCCTGGTGTCATGTGTGAATAAACATTTCCACCGTTCATGCGGTCGCCGCCATATTTATGGATATTTACATTTAAACAATGCTGACCTTTACATGTGCCATAACAACTGAATATAAACACCTGATACCCATTCTAGACTGAGCGCATACTGAAACAATATTTTACCGTTAGGCTAACGACCACATATATAGTAGAAATTCCAATAGGCAGCTAGGCATATCTGACCAAGTGAAAGAAAATCAGCACAAAATTTGTTTGAAGTAAACTTTCTTATGTGCACTGGATCACATCATCTGAACACAGAAGTGAATAAGAACCATCATCAAACAGACAAAGCTAGATTGCTTGATATATATCAAAGAAATGAGTATTCACTGAGCACAAATAGATTACTTTCGCCCATAAGAGCATGAAACTTGAGGTTCTGAGCAGACAATAGGACAGGGTAAAATCAGGTCTTATAGGGGAGAATGCCCAGAAATGTGAAACTGTGATGAAGGGGAATGCAGTGAATTCCTGTACATAATGAAAGTTATCGTTTGGTTTTCTAAAAAACAAACGTCACACACTTCAAGATGAGTTCGGAGGAAAGAGAAGAGTAAAAATGATTCCAGATAACTTGTGGATACCAAGGGAGCCTAACTGGGTACGTCTCACTGAACTGAATGACATTCGCGCCTATGGAGCTCGCATACAACGGGCTGGCAAGTAAAAGAGATGAATGTAAGTATGAGAACGCTGGTACTGCTAATGTTGAAACAGCCAAGTGCATATCTCCATCATTCGGAATGTTGGGTGAAATCAGCAACTGTTAGTTTAAAACTCAGCAAGGTGCAAGTGTGAGATGAACATCGTCCATTGCAGCAAGTATCTGTAGGGCTAGTTCAATCGGTTGACACTTTCATAGTTATGAGATTCTCGAATGTTAACTCTTGAAAACCGGTTCGTTCGTCCAGCTTACGAATCAGTCGGAGACCAGAAGCTTTGGGTAGATCAACACATGATGCATCCGGAACAACATTTTGTTTAAGACCAACCGAATTGCTTTCTACAGTTTCATCAGCGTTCGGGATCTCCTTGCAAACTCGAACTGACTTTGAGCCATCTACAGAGTCCTCTGAAGATTGCACTGTTGGTTCGACTCCCGTGATTCCAAGAACGATTTCAGCTGTCGTGTGCACACATGCATTGCCCAGCAAATGTCCACCAATCACGTGACCTTCTAAATCAGCCAAAGCTATATGAAGGTGCGGTTGTCCATCACTGGCCAGAGTCCCAACCAAGGAGACTATCTCATATGGACCTTCGAAGTCCCGTTCCTAAGCACATGGGTGTTAAAAATGGACACACGTAAATCAACCAATTTTCGTACGCATTAATAGATTAAAATGGTCTGTCTTTCAGACACACATGGAGCCTCCAGTTTCCAAACTATTCTATTCTAACTGAATTAAATGGAAGTTTAGGAAACTTGTCTGTTATAGTACATAATACTTTCAACGGAACATATTAGCAACTGAATCCTGTGCTGCTATAGGAACTAATGACTAGGTATAGTTCATCGGATAGGCTTAAATAGAGAAGTTTTTAAAGACAACATCATAATCAGTTATAGATCAACGGCGACCTCCGGGGCCACATTCACCTGTCATTAACTTTAAAAAATATTCCATCAGCCTAAAATTAGGTCTGGCAGATATTAAAGGCTCACAATCTAAAACTCTTGTTAATTTGTGTTACGAAATTCATCATGACAATCAACTGTTCTACTCATTACCAACTTCATCTCATCTTACTTGAAGAGTTGCCAACCGTAATCGGGCTCTACGAAGACTGCCACAACATGTCATGATGAATGCCCCGGTCAAACAGTGCTGTACCACATAGTGTGACAGACACTCGCGGAGGTTTTGATTAGGTCCCAACCGTAGCATATGAATCATAAAGCCATTGTAGCCAGGTTTTGATACATTGAGGTCAATTTCTTTAGACCTTCCCAATTCGGAACTGACACAAGTGTATGCAGAGGTCGTTGGGTTGGTCAAATTCACTGACCACATAGGTGATAATACATTAACCGGACGGTCGGCTGCTTCAGCCTCAAAATACTTCTCATCGGATTTCTCTGGATCGGAAGATATTGTAACCGATTCCATCGATTGTGAAATAAGTGGCTGTCGTTCTGCAGCTGTTTCTGATTTACGAATGTCTGCCAATTTCGGTTGTTGATTTCCGTTTGAATTTTTATCCTGGAACTAAAGATGAACACAAGGAATGAACAAACATAAGTTGACAAAACACTGAATAGCAACTTGCTTCTTATTTCTTGTTCAACAAGTCCAACTAACCATAAAATAGAAAAACGGTTACTTGGTAAACCTAAAGATTTTGATTGATCTTGTGGACACAACACTTCCACCGAGTGAACTATTCATAGCACAACTGCACTAGTTCGGATATCCATGGCCCGTTGACCAATAATCGTGCACCCAACAACCCTGAATATTTTCTCCAATCCGATTGATAGGTTCAACAAAGCACGTGGTTTGTCACTGGCGCAACGAGCTGTGCGCAGTGCGTCGGTGACAGAGTGACGGTCGGCTTCGGATTTAACTAGCTATAATCTCGTTTGAACAGCCCGCCTAAACGGAAGCGATCGGAACGTGGCAGTCAGCTGACACTGAAATTGTACCTGGTCGTTTTATCAACATTGTTTTATCCGCAGTGATACTTGTTTAGCGTCATGCAGAACTGAGTTTGTTAGGACTCAAAAGTGATGGTCCCAACATTGAAGACGTATCCTTATGAGTAAAACTATAATTAAGATGTCAGTCTGCGGGGAAACGACTGAAGAGCACTGGAAGTAAAGGCTGTTACATGCCAGTAGGACTTATTTTCATGTTAACGGTACATTCAGAAGGATGCTACATCCAAGTGTTAATTGTGCAATTTAGTGACAGCAACGAAGAACTCTTGTGATGAATTACCTTTGCATTGGCTGTAGGTGAATTCCTGGGGGCGTTCACTCTTGTTGCTAAACAACCGCCTTCTGATTGTGCTGATTCTTCTCGAGTTTTAGTGTCTACTGATGTAGTCTTATACGACCAGGGGAATTGTACTGCGCTAGTATCAGTGCAACCTGCATCGAAGGAGATTCTCGGTAAACTGGAATGCACAGTGCTGATATCCGGTGGTGCAACCCCAATATGTTGGCGCAAAAATTCACCGTAATACATCATTACGGACGCATCTAGTGGTCCCGGCGTCAAAGGAGGAAGATGTGGCAGCGATCGAAAAGACGGCATGGAGAAGGGAATGGAATTTCGGATGTCTGAAGCATTGAGGAAATCACAGTTTGAAGGGAGCGTGTATGTATCGTGGATGGGTGCTTTTAAAGGAAAATTGTTGGAACATTTTTCCGAATTCCCCGGCCAAGTTGGGGGTAACAAACGATCGTGGCTGATCTTCGGTTTTTCCTTCATCGCCACAGATCCGTCAGATGAGGAGGAAGGGCAAGAATGTTGTAATAATTCTGTGGGAGACCGTTTGGTGTGGCCTGTGCAATCTTTCTGTTTATTTTCCCAACTACAAACCAAACAGTTGAGCTTTTCTGGGAGAGATTCGCTTGTCTCGACCTGAGAAATACACTTCCCTCTGTGGGTGAAGGTACCACTGTTGACCGTTGTTTGTGGGACATAATCGCTTATGGGCGTGCACTCCTGACTGTTCGTCGTGGATGGCTTGAAAGCTTGGAATGTAGTTTGGAATGTGTTTCGAGCACCAGTTGCTGCATTCGATGTTTCGTTTAACACAGTTTTAGAAGCTAGCATAGAACCAACTGGCCACTGCCACTCCCATGGGTTATGGAAAGCCAATAAATCGGGCGGTTTTACGGGCTCCGGTTTGGACGGTATAGGACTCCTTGTCGGACCAGATTGTCTCAGCATTCTATCACATGTGTTTACATTGGTTTGTTTTTGACTCATATGCCATGCGGGCTCCTTGATTGTGGATGTGAAATCACTCACACGTCCAGGTGCATGATCAGGGAACACGGATGTCATATTGCTATGTGAAGTATGCATAGACGAGGTTTTCATTGGTCCACCGGTGGAAGGCAATATATTATTTGATGGCGTCATTTTGGGACTAAACGATTTTAGTGAATCGCACCCGACAGCGTTAGATGACATAGCAGCCATAGCAGCTGCCCATGTCGCCATCATTACTGGTGTAAATTCCTGGTTGAACGATGGATGACCCTGAAATAACAAGCGAAAAATATGCGACAACTTATGGGATATACAGATGCATTACATTTTCATCATCTGCTGAGTGACATGAAAATCGCGCAAAATACTGCATCGCCAGACAACAGACTTTGGCTGATGGCTACGAACACTGACTATCGAAAAAATTCAGGTTGCGGATAAACACGTTTTTGAGGTTACTCATTTGGACTGCCGGATATATTGTTAACTAATGGAAACTTCTCACCATGCATGTACTTTCCTTCTACTTAAACTGAAAGACAATCATAGCATGAAGTAAATTTAAGATAGGTACGTCTGGTGGTCGAAGCTATTCTCTCTAGAGGTTTCCCAAAATTTGTCGTTCAACAGGTCAGTATGGAATAGATGGAAATCAAACCTACGACGGAAGTAACATGGGCGAGTTTGAGCAACGTGCACAGAAGACATATCAACACTATATTGGGATGATGGATAAATGTTTATTCTGAGTAAGCTTTGGAAAGGTCGGTGTGTTATTGCTGTATGTTTGCCAATAGACACCAACTAATTGGGCCTAGCATATAAAACATTTTGATGCACTAAAAACTAGAATCATTAACAGCAGTGACTCAACTTTATCTAGGGTGTGAAGTTGTAAGTGTGTGTGACTTGCACTTAGGCCGTCATCTGTCACATCTGTTTATGGACAGGCAGATATTCTACGTAGCACATCTGACTTCATCTCATGCACGTTTATTAGTAAAAATCGACTGTGTGGCTTCCCAGTGTAATCTAGAAATCACTAGTCTATTCCGCTTTAGTGGACTTTACATAAACTCAATGCTACTTCACTAAGGCGTTGGTCATATCAATGATCCACCTAGTTGAAAGTCAGAGGACAAACCCCTAAGCAGCTATTATGCCTTGTTATCATATGCCTTGAGTTTATAATAGATACGGTAAGTGGGAGAAAAACCAAACATGATTAACTGCAAATCACATGGACACTGTCTTCCTTTGATGTAGGTCGTTATAACAGGACAGTCTAAACAGGAACACCGTCAACCACGGTGCACCTTTTATGCACACGGCTCGTATGCAGCGGAGAGTTGCATTTCACTAATCATTCTTGCAACCGATGTTACGGTGCCGCTATCTTACTATTGCTCTTCGAATATCTAAGCTTTGATGTTTGAAAATGGAGTCATTTCGTGTGTCTTATCTTGGACGTCAGTGGATTCTGCAAGTTCCAAAAATTAAATAATTCTATAATTCCCCATACATATCGTTGGCCGTCTTAGATTCCTTTCCAAAATAAAGTGCGTTATTTTGGTTTAATAGCAGTTGAGATCACAATGCGGCTGTTCGGCAAGAATGGGTTTTAATGGCATTCAGCGGGACTCGGTTGCGTCATAACATATCGTCATCAGCAGTAATATATTAGCAGGTTACACTGGTGATAACCTGTCGTACAACCATAGAGAAAATGAAAATCACTGATTCGGAGACAAAGGAATGAGTCTGGACGTGACTGAGCTTCAAAAATATCGACCTAGTCTCGAGCAATTACCACCTAGCAAGACGAACAAATAAGCCGTAAGCGAAGGCAGGGCGTCGTCGGTTAGACAGCTTCCTTAGGTTTTTATTTAGCCCTGTCAGCAAGTACACTTACATCACGGACAATTCAGCCAACCAATAACGGCGTCCATTTCATTGAATTCGATTGGATGTCATCTCCAGTCTTCATTCACCAACTGTGTGAGTCATGGGGGCTCTAGCGCTGGAGCAGAACCCGACCTACAGTGACTATCCTTTTTGTCATTGACTTTCTCCCTCTTCTCCAGATCATCACCTGCTAACCTTACACCTTAAGCTTGTCGACCAAACAGGGGTGCAGGTGCTTGGTGCAGTGCAGGACCAGTTTACATCCCTTGCGTAAACATTTAAAGACTGGACGAGTAGACTCGTGTGTTACTCATTACCAAATACCACCTCCCTGACCTTATCCCTGCCTTTTTGTTGTTGATGTCTAAAAGGAGCGATCGGAAGCAAATGTCGACAGTTAGTTATCTCAAGACGGCTTACTTCCTTCACTCTGTGTAGTTAAATTTCACGGCAGTAACTTAACACAGTCTATGGGATCGTCTAACGCAAGTGACTCTTAAGCTTCAGAAATGGTATTCTTTTCGTTTTTTTTAACGAATACTATCCCAGCCTTGGAGGCTCGACCTTCCGTGGCAGTCTTAACACTTACATCAACGCTTATAGGAATTTTTCAGTAGTGAAACCGACCAACCAGTCCCATAACTAAAACTTGAAAATTAATTAACATAAACAGAACAGGCCTGCAACATCGTGAGGATTACAGATGCCTCTGAGTACTACAGCCTTTCCGGTTAATATAACGCTTTTCTGATATGTGAAATGGCCTTGTCCTCTAAAACTCGGAAGAATACATTTTTGGCAATTCATTGCACTAGTCGAACTCCGTCTTCTTAGATAAACAAAAAGTGCATTTACTCATGTTTAAAACGAAGGTTGAATCTTTAAACACTACTTCAACTTCTCTGATAAAGTCTCGGTAGTGCTAAATGCAATGCGTTTCATTTGGTCGAACGAAAGTTGATGTTCAACCTGAAATTAATCGAATTCCCGACTACTCAGCAGTAATCTAAAATATAGCCCAGCAGATTTAGTGATATCGGAGACTTCGACCTGTCTAGGAAGTCCTAATCGCGAATTTGTCCATTGGAGTTAACAGATAATAACTGTGTCTCCTATCGAGACGATCGGGCAAACTGACATTACTCACAAGCGAAAACAGTTGAGCGTTCATATGCGATGATAATTCGGTCGTGCCTAATATGAGGTCAATGGCGCAGTGGCAAACACGGTTGACTCATGAACAGTGTAGCCGGAGTTCCAGTCCCGGCAGTGGCATGGATATGCACTACTACTGAGCTCTAATAAGAGCGAAACTTGAGTCTAGTGCTTTTGCTGTTCGAAAGAGGCCGATTGGAACGTTTATGGGAATGCAACAGCTGTGATCAGTCGTGGGTGATGTTCAGCCTGAAGGTAGTAAATGTGTCAGGAGCAACAATCGGCACTGTGCACAAATCACTGGACCTAAACTGTATGTTGTGATGTGTTTTCGGTATACATGTATATAATATGAGGTCAGTGGACTCGTCAGCACGTTGTACTATCGACCACGGTCCTCCATTTAGCCATGAGAGATGATTAAGACAAGAGTGAAAATCGAGTCCCTAGCCCCATTCAGAGTGGGTCACTTCAGATTGTCTTATGAATGTTTCCATGAAACACAGCTGATGTTCAGTTCGTATCACTCAATCAAATGGACAGTGATCAGACAATATTGAACTGTATCAAACATTCAGGCATATCGTGTAATAGTAAATCGTAACAGAACAAGATAACATAGTCACGACACTGTTGCGTGTATACTGAGTACTTAGTAGCGCACTTGCTGAGAAATGCGAGAGAACAAACCTAATCTTAAATTTACCAGCTGACATGTATGTCATTTAAGGTACCTTTTTACATCTAACTACAATTTTTTTAAAATACGAAACCAGTAACTGAGCCGTTTCACTCACCGGATGTGGATAATTACCAACCATGTTCGGAGGCCACCAGGTTGGTGGTATTCGAAGAAGCGATTGCGCAGTTGCTGCAGCTGCCATTACAAGTGCTGTGGGATTCTCCTGCAAGGTGCCTGGAGTTTTTGTTTGGATGTAGTTCTCGGAATTTAGTTCCGCTGGCTGCATGCCCGTGGACACAGGGTTTGTGTCAACAAACCTCAAAAAATTGGATGGATCCCCTTTGGTTTTGAGATATTTTGGACTGGGGGTATGAGAGCTGGGAGTCGTTGAACGCTTTCCACCCACCTTTATTGTATCACGGCAACAGCTAGATTTTGAGGAGGTCCGAAATCCCTGGAATGAGACCTGAGACTTTGATGTTGCAGTGTCTAAAAGAGAATACTGTCCATGCTGTGTGCAACGCGTATCTGCATTGGCGCCTATCAGACCGGAGGACGTGTCAAGCTCTCCACCAAACATACGGGTCTTGGAGCCGGCTAACTGCTCCAATATATGCGTAAACGTGGATGTCACTGGATTTTCCCTCGGTGTGTGCGTTGCAAATTTGTCCGTCAAGTTCGCGAACTTATTAGCGGAGCGTACAAACGGCTGAAATGTTGGTGGATACGAGAAAGGTGAGTCTTGAAATGTGGCCTCACCGGAGTGATTAGTCCGGATGAAATTGTCGTAAGTGACAGATATGGGTGGGTTGGTTCTTACTGCATTACTGGTTAAGTCCGCCACCGAATCTTTGGTAGACTTCTTAGGTTGCGAAGAATACTCCGCCGAAACAGTTCGATGTGTGGAACTGGGTTTCCCAGACATAAGTGAAGATGCCATGCTGGTGAACAGAGGATGTTTCAAGTTGCTCATCGTTTGTTCTAAAATTGGCTGATTTAAAGAGGTTGTTTCATCTTTTTTGGGACGTGTGGGAGAAAATTGTGGTAATTCGGTAAGACATTTGGCTGGCAAATTTTGCAACGCAGAGATAGAATCCAATGCTCCCGAATGCCATAACGGTAGTTCGACACTCGGAGCTTGCGGCAAGTTGTTCATCTGTGTTCGATCCGGGCCTCCGTCACCACAGCCGCTCGGTTTAACTGCCTTCAGTCGACCCAGTTCATTGGCTGTCTTACGACCGCCTCGCATTGGCGCTGAATTTGTGGACTGAGCCGGATCTAATGCGCCGAGAGCATTGTGTTGTCGTACGAGTTGTTCGAACAAATTTTGTCGTTCGGTCTCTGGCATTCCAAGCAGTTCAACATGTCGACGAACCGTATGACGTTTGATGGTGTCCAGTTTACGTTGGGTCATGACCTTATGACAGACAAGACACATCACCTGGAATAAGGAACAAAAAAATAATGGATACGTTATGGTGTCAGATAGCAACATTCGGATTTTTACAGATTGTTACCTTTTGGTCGTCTCACACAACCAGAAGTTCCGATTTCTCATGGTGACCTAATTGTTTATCTGCCCACAGAACAACGTGTGGTGCACTGAATTCGTGGCTGATCGCAATGTCCGAGCCGTTAGACAGCTGTACGGTAGTTGCTTGTTGACTCATACTGAGTTGGAAAGTAGAGGTTCCGTGTAGGTGTAAACCTCGAAGTCATGAACGTTAATTTTACCACCGACAGCTAATACACGAATATTATCTTAAAAATGTGTACACATAACGAAATATTCTGGATACTGCTTATATGGGTCAACAATCTGCGAGCCTCAATTGCTTGGTAAGCCAACATACTGAAAAACAGCAGATAATGGTAAGCATCGAATGTATGTCTTGGTTACTCATTGAATGGCCTTCTTGAATTACCCCCAAAGGAGTCGTTTGGAAACAACGGAAATAATTCAGAATGCATTTATTGATTCTCGATGAACACTCAATAACATTCACGACCTGAACGCGCTTATTATTTGCTGACAAAAATGGTAACTGGTTGATGAATACAGTTTTACATGTGAGCTAACACTCATATGTTTTCCCATCTATTTCGAAAGACCCCATTAATGTGCAGAGCGACTAGGTGTGTTCTCGTGAACGCTTGAACAAAATCGAATAGTGCCAGTTGATTAGTAAGCACTTCATGTGCAAATAACTGTCATCATCCAACATGAACTAATTATTTTTCCGTTACACAGTACAGATTGTAGAAAAAATGTAAATGTCTGCGCCACTTTCCTAACTACAG
This sequence comes from Paragonimus heterotremus, assembly GCA_013368495.1. NCBI lineage: Eukaryota > Metazoa > Platyhelminthes > Trematoda > Plagiorchiida > Troglotrematidae > Paragonimus > Paragonimus heterotremus. The sequence goes on from LUCH01000163.1 coordinate 66,890, forward strand.
TTTCCATGGTGAATCTCCTTCTTTGGTATTTGTCTCAAAGAAGCTGAATTGTATATGGATGTATGTAGACATAAATCGACCATAAACGGTGGTTTGCTGCAGTTATTTTTCACCGTTTTCAGTCGATTCCGTCGTACACACATTTTTGAGTTTGGCAGTAGCCTTTGATTGGAGTTGTACTTAAAACATATATTTTTACCTTGATTTTCTCCTATACAATGTCTTACCCCAATTTTCTCTTTTGTCAGAAGAAACCAGACAACAAAAGTCTGAACCTGCAGATTTCACAAGATTATTATCGCGTTTATAATCAAAATAAACGCTAAGACAGTAGCTACAGAACTTTCGCCCACGTGCAGAGGCCACTCTTATGTACAGTCATAAGAAACAAACTTTGTTAGCTGATAGATCAGTCACCTGGTGATTCGGGATTTAAGTGAACCGACTGAGAGCTGAAATCATACTAATAAGCGAAATGGTTTTGAAACAATCGCATGTACTGTGTTTTCAACAAAAGTTAATTGGTCACTGTCATCTGTTTTCAGAAAGTCACAAAAACTTTGTTCGCATATCTTATATAACCAAGATTCTTGCAGTAAATAACAGTCACATGGCTGTACACAAATAAAAATATGTGTACACATGAAAGCTGCACTAACTCGGTGTAGTAAAACCTATAAATGTACTAAGGTCAGTCTTCTCGAAAACTGTGATCTGCGAACCCTTCCTTCAAATGGTATGCCTACTCTAAGAAAATGTTAAGCACTGAAAAAGTATACGATCTATTGCGGATTGAAGTCTTTTAGACAGCAGTATTTTCCGTTGGGGTGCATTAGTTAAAAGACTGTGCCGAATGATTCACTTTGTCCGCTGTGAGGAACAGTGGCCGTCTTTAGGTCTAGATAGGTACAGGTAGAAGTTAGACGAGAAATAAGTGAACAACACCGAAAGCAACACGTATGGGGTTTTCCAAAGATCCATTCATTTACTCCTAAGAAGTATATATTACATCGCTGTAAATGTTAACATGTACAAATTATAAGTACCTGTGGGAAAGATATTTGCAAATGAACATTCCATTTAATCAACCGGGGGAAGCGAGCTATGATAGGAACCTACTTTTCACGTTCTCACCAGTTGTCAGCGTATGACAAACATTAAAACAAGACATTAACAATTAAGTAAACCATATATATATATATATATCAATCAGGTAACGTGAATATCGATCATACCTAAATCCACGAAGGCAAGGATTGACAATTATTTGATATGAGACTAATCTTGCTGACAACTTGCGGGAAGTTTTCGTGAGAAAGTGTACCAAACTCACAATTGCGCAAGCCTAAATAGAGGTACGCCCAAAACAGTAGACTATACTGAACCATCTTAGAAAGAAAATATTTCAGTGAACGAGTTAAGCAATATGTTAGGCGCCGTGTTAAAATGCGCATAAGCTCTTGGACAAAAGACAGGTAGGATGGTTTCCAGCGCTTAATCCACATAAATCGGACTTGCATAGTGCACACCAATGGAGATAGCAAATGAGAGGTGTTGGTTAGCCCCGGATAACAGAGTCTGCACTGAAATGGTGCAGCTCTGACTTTCGGTTTGCCGCATCATTTGGACGTATGTTTGCATTTTCACTTCAACCACCTACGTCGTCTTCGTTGAACACCGTTCATTGCCACAATGCTGGATCTGCATGCGAGGTCAACAAAATGTCCCGACAAATGCTGTAGCCCTGACACACTGCACGGATGGACGTGAAGCGGAGAAAGTAGCCAGTTCCGAATTGTCTTAAAAAAGCATCTTTATTTTCAGAATAGTTAAACTTCTGTATAGGGCTGCATCGACCGACTAGAAAACTGTCAGCTCGAAATGTGTAATCATTCTGGATGAATGGTCTTGTCATTAAACATTTACATTGCAAGTTCTTGTGGTTTAAACCATCGAGTATGTAATCTTGAAAGACCAACTGCTCATATGGCAGATCATGTGAACTGAATCACCACCACTTTACACTAGGTGAATGCCCACTGCATCGTTGGATTAACCACTGCTGATTTCCTGCAAGCATACAGTGCTATCTAATTTCCTGCTGTGCAGTGATAGCTCATCAGTTCCATTTCAACACTAGAATTGCTCGCCAAAATTTTATTTATAACAGCCAGTATGTCAAGCACAATGGTGTTATGTTGAACTGAATACAATGGGAACTGCATGAATGACCGCTTTTTATCAACGTTCACTTTACCAGCACCAAGATACTGGTTTGGTATTCAGTCGGCTTACACATACGAGCACATCCAGCTGAGTGTGCCATGCCCACTTTCATGTCAGGTCCGGACATGGTTACCGATGCACACCACCCTGGTTAATCTTTTATTCAACAGTCTTACGCTGACAACCTACCTGGTTTTCTCCAGCCCATCGTCAAAAATCTAAGCCCTGTTTTATATCGTTGTTTGTATTTATCGATTTTCCAGCAATTACGGCAACAATTTCATCCGTCGATAAAAAGAACACAGAAAACCATGACCAAAGAGTGTACGCCAGATTGGCTCAGAATTGCATCAGCTCTACCTTTGTTAAAGGACACTCAAGATCATTTGTCAGATGCAGTAAACGAACACGGGTTATGGTGTTAGTAATACATTACTACTCATTCTCCTGCTAAATGTAAACAATCCACGAATTCAGATACATTTTGAAGCCTTATTTATCTATCGGTCCTGTGTGCGTAAAAAGAATGATTACCGAGCTTTGTTTATCACGTTTATGGAGCGTGTGTGTACCCTTCAAGATCCAGACTGATCCATGCGTTCCTTTTTCTTAACGATTTTGACTTCATTGTGGTTGAAAGTTTGCGGCAGATGAGATGGAGCAAAGCGAATTCATCTTCTGACCGCTTTACTTGAACGACCAGAAGAGACTGAATGTTTTGAGGTATACCCTTCAATAAAAACTGCACACCCATAAACGAAGCAGTTAACAAATAATCTGCTCAGCATTTTCGCATACCCGTTTATCAGCCTGAGTTACACAGAAGTTTCACAACATTGGAGGTCGGGCCGAACGTGCCTTTGTTACAGACGAAGCCGTAGACAAGTTTCCTCGTTTAATGTGCCACCGTGTGTGCTGAAGTCTCCAGCACAATTTTGCAACTCACCCTTGAGGATATCTTTTGTTGGTAGTTGACGTGGACGGCGAGTTGAATCACAGTATCATGTGGCTAAAGTCAAAGCCCAGCTAGTGTACGTTTATGCTAACGCCGTCTCCAGCCGATGGAACTTTGTCTTGAAGGTTTTTACTGTTCACTCTCTCCGATTTCGATCGGATGAACTTATGAAACTACGTGGTACGCCAATCCTCGCAGCCCTTAAATGTTTTCTTTTAACTCGGTTGATTTTTCCATTGTTCCCAAATGTAATTGGTTTAAGCGCGAGTGATACAAAGAAAGCCACCTAAGACAAGGTGTGAAGACAGATATCTATTGCATTTAATCTCTATAATGAGTCAGTAAATAAGCCGAGGCCGACAATGTGCATGTTTCGTTTTCTGGGGATTTCTTCTACAACTACTAATCGGTTGTAGACTGGTTATAAATTAATTGAAACGAGTCATTGACTTATACTTGTTTTACGCAGTGTGTGTATGTTTTTCTTTCTTCCTCAGAGTTGTTCTCAAAGAAGTGTCCCCATATAATTTCGACGGAAGGTATATTATAGTCAATTTATAGCCTCTCTGATCAGCCATGAAGGTTGTGGGATAGCCGGCTCACTTTGCACGTATGCGTGCACTTGCGGACACATTCACCAGGGCAAGAAAAAAAACCCAGTAAACATCACACGTACAATACACACTACGGTGAATTGGTGGTGTGTTTCTGAAAATGTGGGTCACCGGTGAGTTCAGTTTGAAACAACCGGTATAAACGACGTGAACACAAACAACTCATAATTTGTTTAGGTCTGTGCATGTTTGTTTCAGCCTGGTAGGCAACAAGTAATTTTCAGTACGGCCTGAGCTTCGAACAAGTCAGGTAGCTCAGTTTGTCACCTTTTCAAAGAACGTCGTACTGTGTCATTCAGATTATTGACGATGTGTCCAACAGTTGGCGTATGTGTGTGCGTGGTTGGTTTAGTTTACAGTTTACAAAGCTGAATGAACACAGCAGTCCTTCAACCGCCGAGCACTATACTCAGCAAAGCCATTGGTTATCAGAGACAACGCTATTCAATGGAGCGCAGCCACTGTCCGGAATCGGATCCGTGAAAACTGTTGAATGCTGCGGACCGCTTAGAGTGACAGTTAACAGTTCTGTGGTGGGTCGTACTATTGTTGTGTTAAAGAACAAAATAAGAGAACCCCCCTTCCTCACTATAGAGTGGGACGTACAAGTCCAACCTGGTTTTTGTCCGTACACACAATTCACTTGCCACGGAAGTTTTAGTTTTGGCTAGGCCTTTAAAAGACTGCCTTTCTGTCGTTCTAAAAACTTAGATGGCTCTTCTTGTTCATTTACAGAGGTATGTATCAAGTGAAGCTGTTCTATCACAATCGGCATGTCAGTCTCATGTTCTGGATGTGACTTTTTGAATCCAAGCTCTTTGCTAATTGTGTTTGGTCAAACCCAAACCCCACGCTCAAACCTGTATGTTGAAACACTTACGCACTGACGATGTCTCGTCGTTCGGTGACGAAACGTTTGCAACCTAAATGCCAAGTTGGGCGAACCTCTCAAAACCTACACTTTCAATCCGGGCTGCGTGTAACGACACCACTATTTCCCAATATCAGAAAGGGGTATCTCACACTACTCGAAACGTTCATGTATATCTGAGTTCATGAATATTAAAATGAATGGGACGCTAATTTTACCGCGAGATCTGTTCTCAACGTTACAGTGTTGGATTTAAATGTCATCACTCGTCGTAAGCGCGGTTTGTGAAGACCATTCACTAAGGGTTTGCTAATGCTGAATTGCCAGCCACAAGGTTGTAGATACTATGTAGATACTATGTTGTAGAAATGCTCGTGTTTTTATTTTGGCAGTCTCTCATTCTATCTGAAATTCATCTTACTTACGTCAGAAGTGAGGCAAACGACGAGAAGTTAACGACTGAATTCAATTCGTGGACTACTTTACTTTGATATATTACCGCTGTTTTTCACTGATGATCTTCCAACTATCCCACAAAGCACCGTTATCTGCTTCGGTTCATAATGGACAGCCTAACTCTTAAACAGTCAAAAGTTGAAGTTGAACATCACCCACAATTGATCGTAGCTGTCGCATTCCCATAGATATTTCTGTCAACCTCCCTCGAAAAAGAGCACTTAACTCGAGTTTCGTTCTCATTAGGGCTCGTCAGTAGTGCATATCCTTCCCATTGCGGGACTAGAACCGCGGCTACACTGTTCATGAGGCAACCGTGTTTACCACTGCACCACTGACCGCATATTAGGCAAGACCGAACTATCATATGTGAAATCTCAACTACTTTTGCTTGTGAGGAGTGATCAGGCTGCCGATCGTCTGGATAGGAGACACAGTTATTATCTGTTAATTCCAATCGATAATCCCGCGGTTAGGACGTCCTAAATTCTGAAATTGGAGATTTCGACCTGTCTAGAAAGTCCTAATAGCGGGTTTGTCGATTGGAGTTAATAGACAATAACTGTTTCTCCTATCGAGACGTTCGTGCAAGCTGGTCATTACTCACACATTTACATATGATTCGGCCGTGCCTAATGTGAGGTCAATGGCGCAATGGTCAACACGGCTGCCTCATGAACAGCGTGTCCGTGGTTCAAGTCCCGGCAGTGGCGATGATATGCACTACTGACGAGCTCTAATGAGAGCGAAACTCGAGTCTAGTGCTTCTGTTGTTCGAATGGGGCCGACTGGAACGTCTATGGGAATGCAACAGCTGTGATCAATTGTGGGTGATTTTTAACTTGAAATTAACCAAATCCCCGACTAATCGCCGGTAAATTAAAAAGTTAGGTGATTATACAGCAGTAAACCCAAAAAAGCTTTGGCTGGAACAAGTGACCACCTTCTACCCTGTTGATTTTAACTATACGTTGAAGAGAAACGGGCCAAACGGTGATCTACTTATAACGCTTGTTTTTACAACTAGATGACTGATGCCGCGAGCTTTAGAGAAAAGTATCCAGAGACTACTTAAATGTTTGTTCATCCACTCGCTCCAAAAATCATAGCGTTTCACACTTTGCCTCTCTAAGAGATTCGATGTTTCGCTCAGCGAAACAGACACTATCCACACCTGACTTGATACGAGTTAGCCAGAAGGTACCAACGGCGACCGGAAACTACTCAACTTTCGTTTACATCATACTTGCATTCACACTCTTACTGATGTTGGCTCTCAACCGCCCTAATATTCTTTAGTTAGCGTGACAAAATGGATAGTTCGTGACAATTTTCCTATTCATCAATCGTCCCCGTATGTTAACAGAGTTACATCCGCAGCAAAATTTCATGACAATCTGTCATTCAACACTACCCAGTTTATTGATGGATCAGGGACGACCTCTTTCATGACGACCGAACGGTGTGGGATTCAAAGTTTTTGAACGCCTCTTATAAAGAGCCATTTACAAAAAAAGGAATAGCAAAACAAAATTGTACGTTAGCTTCCAGACTGCGTGGATGTCTCTAGGCTGAATTAGTAGAGAAAAGTTAGTAGGTCACGTCAACCCTAGACACTTTGCGGTCAACAACACACTAGGCAGACGGTTTTGCTGGTGTTATAGGTGTTACTTCATTGTTATATGTTTACGCTTTGTCTGATTCTCACAGTATTACACAGTTTTTCTGTCTACTTTAGAACATAAAGAGGATTAAGTAAAGGGGAATTTTCTAATGCTCCACTAAGTGTACTAGATCACATAAGATTTTAACAAAAGATTACAGACGATTAGAGAGGCTTTTACCCAACACTAAAAGAACCCATGGACATCGTGAAAACTTGCGGAAGAGAATGATGAAGTGTCTTAACAAAGTAGGATGAAGGATATGCAATACAACTGACTGTCAGCACAACAAACTGGACTTCAAAGTAACCGTTTGTAAGCATAGTGAACACACCTACAAGAACTTTACAACTAACATAACAAGTATGGTGGCTTGAAGAAGTTGACTAGAACCACTACAAGAAGACGGAGATGGTGTGACTAAGTCTTAGTTAATGCACGCGCTTCTTATATTTATCTATAGCACTTCGTCTATTGCTAGTGAGAACAAAGTCGAGCTAGTTGGATCGGGTGTATAAATGTAGTACAATAACGATGAACACTTGCTAACGATGTGGTGGATATTCTCAGCGTTTGGAGTGAGTAAATCGTCATTTCCGTAAAGTATGTAATATATACGTACGACACATTATAATGCGGAATATCACATGCTTATAATAAGACTCCACTTTTGGACACGGACCGGGATGAGTTACACTTCAGTTCGGGGGTGAAATATTCCACCAAGACAGCACTGTCGCCCACTTTGTATCCCACAGTGTTGTGGCTGCTTGTCCAGAGGAGTGACCGTGTCAGCTTCAAACTTGATTCCATTTCCACAGTAAATATTTGTGGCTTGTTGACTTGTCATGTATCCGGACACGTTTAAATGTAGAGTAGGACGGCCGACATAGCTAGTTTTCACATTTTTACCCATAGCTTTTCTCAATACAGGCTATTCAAACAAAATTCACTCTACAGTCTTCTAGCGACACTTATCTCTCTGTTCAAAACGGTTATCACCATTGATTCCTAAGTGAGGAAGACAGTAGTAGAGGACTGTGTAGCGGTAAATCTTTTGCCATGTATATGTTGGTACCTTGCTGTCAATGTGTTTTCACTTCGGAAATTATACGAAAATATTAAAACACTTAACTGATGGATGTAGGTAAACAGACTCGGCCCATGGTTGAGATCACGAATTTTTAGGCAGTGCACTACACGAGAATAACTACTAAGAAAAATTTTTGGCCATGAGTATTTGACATCCTTGACCGATATAAACGACGAGAGCGATTGTGAAAATATGGTTACTGTGTATGCAGGAAACAATAACCAACTGGTTCACACGTCCTCTTTTCCTTTAAGCGGGCACTGAATATAACTTTTTCTCACCGTTCTTTGTTACCTGCTCTGAATATGCAGGACGCAGCGGTAAACCGCATAAATCATTTGCGAGCAGTTACTTTTTAGTTTGCGCAATCCTTCGCTTGGCACTAATCTAAACAAATCAGGGTCAACCATCTAACCTGGATAGGTGTTAATGAAGAAATATTAAACACCAGCACAAACGTGAGTCATCTGGCCAGACTGCCACTATCGAGGCTACCACAATCAGATCAATTAATTCAATCTCGTTTGGCCCCAACCATTTTACTCCAGCTCTTTTTGAGGTCGATTAGCTTACACGAGCGAGATGCAGTTAGTTAGTGCCCATCTGATCTCATAAACATAACACAGGTGAGATGAGCGCTTGAATGGTGACTAATGCCAAGTGTTTTCTTGACGTTAACCACATCGTTTTTGCTCTAAAACACTAGCCTTTAACTGGCCGCTGACGACCACGAGATTACTCGAAGCGTTTGCTGACCACGATAAAAAAATCCGACGCTTAGAATAATTGGTCGGGTGTGAATTCTAGCAAACCGAATACACTGCCCATCGCCAGACGAATCAGCTGTGTTGCACATTAATCAACACGTCATTTCTTGTAGCGCTTGTTTATCGATGTGGGTGAGCTCATTAGCTTGTACAAAGTATTCATGTATAAAACACCATCAACCATACGGGAAAACCGTGATAGACGGATGCCGATGAAATGGTAGAAATATCGTCCTGTTCACCATTCCTAGCTTACTGCCAACAACGATAACTATACAAGACTGTACCAGCAACAGCAGCAACAACACCAACACCAACGATGACTAGGTATGACGGCAATAAGTTTTCTGTAGATAGTCATAAATAATACCAGTTTACTGAACCACTGTCGCGAATCAGTGAGTACTTCGCCCACAACAAGTCGGAATCAGCTTATATTTTCGCACCTCCATCTGATTCTCATCCACACAAAACCACATACGGGTGGTTGTGGCACTGGTGAGGGTATCACGCCTTTGAGGTTTGGCCACAAATCAGCGTTCTACCTGTGTGTGGGATTGTCTGTCTACAGGACTCTGTAGATGTTTGTGTGTAGGTATGTCCATACACAAACATACCGCAAAGTGGTCGAGCTCGGTGTCACGCTGTAACGTATGGACCCAACTCCTCACAGATGAGCCTTCGCGATGAATATGACACCAGTGCCACCAGTAACGAATGCAGCAACAGCCCGCAGGTGGCCACTAAAAACGCCCAACCCATGATCGCCATCAATCAGTCAAATTAACCCACGCTGGCACAAGTGCACGAAAACCTATTTCCTTATAAGGCTGACAGGCAGACAGATCAGTTCGTGTGGGGAAAAACAAACGTAGAACCCACTGTTGTGATGCGGTGTACAGAATGTGGCTATGGAATATCCTACCATAAAAAACGACTAAGTAGGGTGTTTGAACGTCACGCTGTAGTCAGATCCCATCAATGTGACAATCAAACCAATGTTGTAGATTGACAACAGCAATTCCACTGTATTCAAAGTTTTTATTTAGCTGGTGTGTTGGTCAATAGTCTAGTAGATATATATGCACACACAAGGGGGCTTCAATCTTTTGAATCCTTCACACATAATAAATTTCATTCAATAAACCAATTAAATACGAAGACATGTTTTGAATATAGGCGCGAATTTATCATTGACAACGAGCGGGACTTACGAGAGTATACCGAAGACTCACATCAGAAAATGATCGTTCTCGAAACAGAGTACTTTAAGTGTTCCATACTAGCTGGCTTCTTCCTTTCAAGAATTCAACAAGAGCTAGCTGCGGAGATATCAAGCTTGTCATACTGCAAACGTTAAGTCGATGACATACTGATATTCAGTCTATCCCGACAATAGATAATCTGTTGAAACGCCCAAGTAATTTTCACTCTAACATGAAAGTTACGTGTGAATTTGAGGCTAACAACTGTCTGCCACTCCTTGACAAACTTATATGCCGCCGGGAAGATGACTAGGTTAGAACTGTCTATGGGAAATCCACGTCTTTCAGTGAATACTTAAACTTCAACAGATTCACATCGGTCAAACATAAAAAAATGCTAAAAAATACGCTGTTCACAAAAGCAAGACGAATCTATACGCACGACAGTCTTTCGGAGGACCTAGACTTTAACGCTACCGTCTTACAGTCAATTGATTACCCCCCAACAGTTTGTAGAAAGGTAGAGCAGAGAAAAAGCACCATCCGAAGAGATGATCACTGTAAAAGAAAAGGGTCTATGTAGAATTGCTGTTGGAGGGTAACCACATCATGCGGCAAACAACAAATGGACTGAGAAATTCACTTAAACGAACATTTAATGCAGCTGAACTCCGTATACTCTCTCGGACCCAGAAGCTGTCAGCCTCTTCAATCAAAGGAGACCAGCCGATCGGTGCAGCATCGCATTGCGTTTTTCAGTTTGCATGTAACTGCGGAGGAAGTTACATAGACAGAACTGAAAGATCTGCTCTCCAGAGTGAAGCAACACTTACCTAAATGGGTGTAAATTTCCGTGACATCGGAGAACGGTAATGTTGATGAAACACGTAAACAGCCAGTTTCATCAGTCGCTAGACATGTTTTGACCGCTGGTCACGCTATCCATTCAGCTTGTGCATTCAGAATCCTGTTGCGTCACTCCAATTCAAGGTTCCTGATGTTTGCTGAAACGGTCACAATCAATCGCTTCAAGCCAGCTCTTTTTGCTCAGAAACAACTGTTCGTGAACCTGACCCTCCCCGGGACTTAATGATCTATCTTAACCCGCTTAGTGATCATCAACCCCCTGAAGTGTTCGCTATAAAAACCAATCTATGTTATTATAAATTTGCCACTGGCGAGTCAATGAGAAATGTTTGCATCTACCAGTTCTCGTATTCTAACTGTTTTGTTCAAACTTATGAAGGGAACTAGTTGTTTCGAATATTGAACTGATTATTAAGAATCAGATCAACAGCTGAATATTCAAGGAATATACAGTTGCTCATGTATGCGAGTACAGCAAAATTAATGCAACCAATACACATCAGTCGAGATCAGCAATTATGGTGAAAAAGCGAGTCTAAACGATCTGCTATATGAATGAAGGACTGAGGCAATTTACTCATGACTGGTAACTTTTTAAAGTTACTTCAGACAGCAATTGTTTTGTACTTTTTGAAACAACTCTGTTCTGATTTAACAAGGCATGAAATAAGTGTGTACACTTTCATAGTACAGAACCTACCAGTCTAGCCGAAAGAGCTAATTCAACAAACTAACATCAGTCATTTTGGTATCCGGTGAATATTCTCTCTGTGATTGTTACAGAATAAGCCAAGTGGCTAATTGATGATAGTCCAGCTAAAATATATGAATAGACTTGTAGGAATCCAATCGTGTATATAGACAGTACAAGAGATAGCTTGAATTACTTTGTTTCCAATTTCGTCAGATGAACAATTTGTCGTGTGTGCTGTACATAATAGTCGATGTATTGGACATTTTCGATGATTCAGGCTAAATATGTTACACGCATAACACAACTTTACTAGGCAGTCAGTACTAGGTTAAACTAGCACACAGACACACACACGTATGCACAGAGGGAGTGGACTGATGAGATCAGACAAAGTGAGTCCAATAGGCATCCAAGATGACGCTTGAACAATAAGTCATGAACCATTCACAGAGTGGGGTTGGGCTAAGAAACTCCTAAAATCTTAACAAATCGTTTTTGGCAAACACGGATAGGTTGTACATCTGCATTCAGGTAGTTTCAGGTGTGCTTCGTGAGCGCATGTTCCCTACGAGGAGACTTACACATAAGGACCTGAGTGAAATGAATCAGTGATGCAGAGCTGCGCCGATCGCAGACAACGCATGCCCTTCTACAATGCACTTAAGGTAACTTTTAGTCCATCTGTCCGGCCTTCCAAAGCGCTGGTTGACGTAGACACCGGTAGTTCGTGCAATCAGACAGAAGATATCATGAAAGTCTGGCGCAAACACTTCGGTAGCTCACTAATCTATCCTGCCATCATTGGCTGGATAACTGTGAACAGGCCGCAGGAAAAACCGTTAAATCTTCACTTGCTATCTCCGAGGATTTGCTAGAGGTGAAGAGATCAATTGAATAACCTGTGCAATGTGAAGGCTGCAGGTGATCATGGATTGCCAGGTGAGGTCTTAAAGACTGGCGGACAAACGCTGGAATGCGCTTTGATCCAGCTGGTTCACTCCATCTGGGAGTTCAAGAGTGTTCCGGTAGTACTTTTGTTTGACGGTAATGGTAGGGAGTAATGTCCCCACAATTATCTGGGCATTAGTCTGCTGAGTAGCACAGACAAGCTGCTTGCAAGAATCCTTCTGAGCCGACTGAATGAGGATATTTTGAAGACACGTCTTCCAAAATAAAAGTGTGGATTCTCGGCGAGTTGCAGTATAATCGACCTGGTGTTTGCTGCTCTACAGATTCAGGAAAAAGCGTCGGAAACGCAAGCAGCCCCTGTATACCTTCTTCGTGGACTTCACTAAGGCCTTCGATTCCGTGAGCCACGAGGCTCTGTGGACGGTGCTTAGTAAGTTTGGATGTCCAGGTATGTTTGTCACTCTAATTAGAATGTTACATGTGAGCATGAGGGCGAAGGTACAAACGTGTGGATCGATCCTTGGTAATTTTGACACTGTCACTGGTATGTAGCAAGGTCGTGCTCTGGGCCCAACCCTCAGAAGACAGTGGTGAGTATGAGTATCACATAGATGGACATCTGTTAAATATTCCAAGTTTCGGCAACCCAAACCGCCTACAAACCTGAACGATGCGCATACTTCCGTTCTCATACGATAGTGCATTATGTGTACGCAGTGAAAACAAACTTCATTAGCTGACCACGGATTTCGCGACAGTGGCTTATAAACACAGGTAAACCATTTCCTTTCTTTCAACCTTCTCTGGGCTGAAATGCTTTTCTTATACCTACGCCTGAAGTTCGAATCAGCTGGGACACTGTAGACAGCTGAGCAGGTTTCTGTTGCTTGGAAAGCAACTTGTTGAATGATTTGTCCGCGGACTACGAGTTACAAGCGGATGTGGCGAAGGCTAATATTGCTTTCGGATGTCTTATAAGATCTGTCTGGAAGAACCACAGCCTGAAGATGGCCACTAAGCTCTGTGGCTTCCACTCGACGGTGTCTATACTGTTGTACGACGGTGAAACTTGGGCACTGTATCAACGGTAAGTGCGCTAGTTAAGCCGCTCCCATTTGCAATGTCTGGGACGCATCTTGAGTATGCAGTGGTCTGTTATGGTTCCGAACATTGAGGTATTGCGGTGAGCGGACATGAACGGGATGGAAGCCACGCTGCTGCTCGGTTAGCTTTGTTGGTTAGGTCAATTCCATAAAATAGGCGGTGACCGGATTCCAAAGCAGCTGCTACACGGGCAGGTGGAGTCAGGTAAGTGGAAACCCAGTGGTCGAAAACGCAGACACCGGGATGTTATTCACATAAGTCCTTCACGTTGTAACACTCACTTAATATTGAATCGGACGGTCTGAAGAAATATCATCCGGAAAGGTGTTTGAAAGTTCGATGAACATCAATTACGCGGTTGGGGAAGGAAAGGTGCGGTACGTTATGGAACCATTGATATCATAGGTTGCGACAACATGACTGTACTGCGTTGCGATGTGTGCGACCGCAAATACGCAGCAAGACTTGGACAAATAAGTCACCAACGTACTCATGGAACACAGTCGGTCAACAGTTAACAAGTACGTTGGGCTCAAGTGGGTTGTATCAGCTGTATCCACTTTTCTTGTTCTCAACGACGCACGAACACCGTTCCTCTTTTCAAAAATCGTGGGTCTCTATTGCCTTTCACCGTTCCTTTCATCCAGCTTTGCCGGTCTTCCCTATCCCCTCTGGAGTGAGCCAACATGTACTCCTACACTAAACTAATTCTTGCATTATATTTTTAATGTTTTTCTACTCAGTTTACATTTTGCCGCTGGAATCTCTTAGTGTATTTTCCGAGAGACAGCGGTGTCACCTTCGTTCTAGCTGGTTAACTGGATAACCAGCACTAACTGGTTGGACAAAAAGGTCACACTCACATGCCTCCAACTCTTCTTCTCTCTGGTCCATACCAGATGTGACAGGCTAATCCGAAGCGGATGCCGCCAAACATGCATGCTGTCTTAATGATAATGTAGATGCTGAGGATTTTGATGTTTACGATAATGATTAAAATGACGAGGGTGATAGTATTGACCAAATTCATAATTTGCAAACCTCACTTCCATTGGTCACGGATAAAAACCGGTCGCGTTGTAACCGATTACATATGCTTCCTGGTCGTCGATGATTTTCCTTTTTCATTTCCTGTTTGGCACAACTATGTTCAAGCTCAATCTACATTGTTAAAGCTGTGCTATAAAAGTCTCATATGTTTGTAGTCGTCTTCAAGCGATGCTTCCCAATGATTTCTTGCCTCAAAAATGATATTTCCGCGGTGGTAATGTAAGTATCGAATGCACCGTCGAATACCATGCAATATTCGGTAGTTGCCGTTAATCTCCTATGACTCAGCTTCCAGATACATCTCGGATACATGTCGGAGAAAAGGACATGTGCCCGTTGCATATGGAAGCTTAAAGCAAACGAAACTATACCCCATAAGCTTGCTATGCAATATTGGGTGCACAAAAGTTCTACATCTTTTGCTGAACATCTCACCGATGGTGATCTGTCAAATGAAAACTTTTATGAGCTCGGACCTAGAATTATAAAATCAGTTTCGAGGTGTATCAAAACCAGTAAGTGAACATTACGTTGGTTGCTGAGATTTCCGCGATTCTAATTTTCATAGTGTGTTGTGTACATTCATCTTAAGTGGAGATTATTAACGGAAATCGACAAATAATTTTCCCAGGGGCATTACATTTGTCACATTTCACTAGCTAGGCGCAGGAAAAGTGAATATGCTGTCTTATGCCAGTTACATTGAAACATCGAAAACGTCCATTCAGAAACGCTACAAAGCACGCATTGCGTGAGTAGAGAAGAGACGTCCTTAACTATTTGTATCGTAATGTACATTTTCGTAACTAACTTCATTTCGTTCAATGCACAAACCTCCTACTGTAACCGTCAGTTGCCATGAGTTTGTAAAAAAAATGGCTTAGCATTCCTAGAGCGCACATGTCAATCTCAAAACTGTACCCACTAAGAAACCTCAGAAATGTCATTTTGTTGGTCGTTTGCAACAATTTGTGACACAGGGCTTCGGAAACAACATTTAACTCACCTGTATATCACAGGCTACAATAAGTAACCAAATCACGTGACACTGGAAAATTGCCAGTCCGATGTAGGGATCACCGTTTGTGTGAAACTAATCTGACGGCAGATATCGTTCAACATACAGTCAACGAACTTGGAACCGTTCTTACGCGTGATAGAATATTTTGAGCGATCTGTCAAATTAGCCACCGATGCAGACCACTTTGATTTATTTATGGTCAAGTGTCAACCGCCATGGGTTTCGAAACTATTGACTGTATTTAAGATATGTGTAATTTTTGCAGTTCTTATGACTTCTGCGATCAAACTACTCACCGAAATTTCAAACCTTTGTCTGAATACACCATACCTCCTCTCGGAATGGGTTAATGAACAGCATTCAACTCAGGCCCGTCGATCGCAAAATCTCTGTTAGTCACTTACTATCGGTGTTGATTTATAGTTGATGTAACTAACACTTTCGAGTATCGTCAAAGGTACTTTTCAGTGTCCTGGCGAGAAGCCCAATACAAAACCATGGAATACATAAGGGGTGTATCATTTTCCTTCTGTTAACCTTAGATAACGACAAGTAAATGATCCACAGTGTGGTACCAGATTGAACACAATGTCACCCCTTTTCAAATTAGAATCACACTGCCTAAAACGTTCAGCATCCGCATCCGACTCCAAAAGGCTGTAGACTGTACGGAATGACGTTTGCACTACGACGTTCTCGTCGGCTCTTTGGCAACCGGTTCAGAACTGCATGTTTCTTGCTTTTTGAGAAGGTGTCTAAGGTAACCTATGTTAAGTGATTTAAGTGTTGCAGTAATATTTTCCACAGAGTACACCGTTTTAGGTTCTCATGAAGTGTTGGAATTTCAACAGTGGCAAAACCTGTTTAAGGTGACGAGATCCTTGTCCATGATAAGACCTCCGCAGATTTATAGATAATGGTGGCACTGCACCATTCAAAGAATCGGTATTTAAACAAAGAATAGCTGCTCGGTTCTAGTTTTTTTATTCAATATGATTGTGGGGTTGCACTTGTTTATATATTGTAAGAAGTTTTTAAATTGAACCTGCTGTATGGATGAAATGCCGTCTACACACTGCTAGAAAACTATTTGGTGATTTGTCGACTGGCCTCACGTCTTCCACATTGAGGCTCTTCAAAATCTTACCACAGAAAACAGAGATCATCTACCGATGTTTCCAACTAGAAATAGGCCACTGAACCAGCATGTATGTAGACGCACGAATGTTCTAAAAACAAACTGATAAACAATCAGCTTTTCATTTTTAAAGTTGAGGCAATTAGTTATGTTTACACAAATGAACATAAGAGTGAGAAAACGGAAAACGGTTAACGTTAGTGTTTCGTGTTAATTGTCCCGTAACAGTCAACAACAGCTAGGAGTGCATCATTAGTTGCGGTGTGTCATGTCGTTTGAGAGAAAAAAGACGATTAGTGAAAATAGCAAAGCGGTTAATCCATCATCTTTGATCTACAAATACCCCGCCTAGGTTTACAGAACACAGAAGCTGTAATAGGTAGGCTTAATGAAGGACAATATTTAGGACCATAATTCAAAACAAATCGTGGTCACATGTCTTCCATTACGGGGAAAGGTGGACTTCTCCCATACATCTATCGGACAGCAAGTTGCTGTTTCGATGCCTAGAATAAGGTTCTCGTTCATATATTGAACTATTAGAACCGTTTGACAAAAGAATCAAGTTCATTTTGATTGAAATGTCATACAGGTTGACTACTCAACTAAACCTGTATGCCAGGTGGACAATCAAAACGACCTATTCCACGCTTGGTTATGTTTGCAAGCTACCGTTCAGTCTATTGGATTCCAATAGATCTAGTAATGTTTCCGGTGGACATCACAGATATCTGATGTTCACTCAGTCGATCGATGTGGGATACCGATTAGGGATTTCACAGTCATGCGAGTATTCAGGTTCAAATGCAGTGTCTCTTGTGCAAATTCCGTAGGGCTGGAATCGGTCCTACTCCTTAACCTGAAATCGTTATTTCGCAGCCCGTCACTCACTTGACTCACCAGAGGACTCTGTCTGGATTCAGTAGACCGTATGCGTTTTGTCCAGTTCTACTGCGTATACCTAAAACCTTAAGTGTAAAAGTTGAGTATGCTACACAGAACAGAGCACACTTTTATGCAGCTCATTCGACTTCAGTAAAATCAACTGAACACCAACCTCTCAACTGGGTAGATGGAACTGCTGGATGTTCCTACTGTCCGCTTTAATTTGTTGTACACGATGCATAGGTTGATCGACCCTAAGCAAATTATATTCAGTTTTGTCAGCCCTATCAATATACGGTGGAATCACCGGAGCAAAGCTGAGATATTGCCGTGATTGTGACTGAAGTTTCGAAATAACACCTGCCTACAGTCTTTGTGTGACACTGAACATTGTTTTAATGCGCCGTACATTATTCATCTCAGTGGGTTTTTAGGGAACTGATTGAGCCTCACACATGGTAAGGGAACAGATATGTGTTTGTATGTGAAGTTGCCCAGACTGACTGACGCCCTGCTCAGTCCCACCCGGCCCCAAAACTTGGTTATATCGGTCTGATCTCTTCGTGATATATACGCCTGGACATTACAGCGTGACTCATTCACAAAAACACTATGTGTATGACTGGTGCGTTCCTTTAGTGGCTCCTAACTGTCTGCTTGTCTGGTCCGTCGGTCTGTGTTGACACTCCCAAATGTCACCATGGGGTGTTCCATGCCAGGTCTGAGTGGCTTCGCCAACGCGTAGCCAACATCGGTGGACCTAACTCTCAATCCAGCTGCGTCACATACGTGCTTATTGTATCCCAAGCTGATTGGCCGTTGACAAGCCTGATGCCTGGGTGTCTGGGTCCGAATCATATGTAGGTGTGTACGTTCGCTGCCAGATCTGTCTGAACAAGTGTGATGTGACGGTGGGATAGTGAATAAAACAAGTCACATTGTTCGCACTGCAATTATGCTCCAGCGCGTACTTTTGTTTATGTGCATTTGAGGCAGTGTGTATTTATATAAATATCAAGAGCATTATCCCCGGTTGCCATATCTGTCGAAGCGAATGGACAGTAGCAGGAAGAGCAGTAATCTAGTTTAAGCTGCCTGTAAGATAAGAGATAAGCATTTTATATCCATGTTCTTTCACACAGTATGCAAAAGAAATATTATGATGGAGGAGAAAATGTTGTCTTTATATGTAAAATATTTCTCGTAAACAATATGAAATCGGCCAACCTGATTATATGATTAACGTTCCGCAAGATCGAGAAGAATCTTCTACAACCCTATTTCGTGTTGATGGTTAAATCAGGCAATTAATTGATAGTCCTTATCGATAATCAAAATACCGTTCAACAAGTCAATAATTTCTTTGATTACAACCTGGAGAGAAATCTTAGTCGAAGGGTAATCGATTGGAGATAACAAGTTAGTTACCGTGTCTCTTCTCGAGGCGATCGGGCAAACTGATCATTACTCACAAGCGAAAATGGTTGGGCGTTCACATGCGATGATAATTCGGTCGTGCCTAATATGAGGTCAATGGCGCAGTGGTAAACACGGTTGCTTCATGAAAAGCGTGGTCGAAGTTCTAGTCCCGGCTGTAGCAAGTATAAGCTCTACTGACGAGCTCTTATGAGAACGAAACTCGAGTCTAGTGCTTTTGCTGTTTGAATGGGGCCGACTGGAGCGTCTGTGGGAATGCAAAACCTGCGATTGATTGTGGATGCTGTTCAGTCCATATGAAAACCCAACGAATCCGCCATTACTCATTAGTAACAGACCGATCTAACAACTTGTTTAAAACTTGCGAACAGAAACAGCGAAATAGTATTAGATATGTGCGCGTGTCCTGCGGGCGTTTGAATCAAGTGTCTTACAAAAGCTATATACAGCCTACGATTGAATCTAAGTAAGTTTAGCTATCAATGATTATATAGTACATTGATTCCACATACCATTTCATCTGTGAACATCTTTCTGGTTTCAAAGAATTTCATTTGTTACACTAATTCATAATTACTTCTGTATGTGCCAGCGAAAACCATAAGCTTAAACACTCCAACGCATCTGAGGATAGTCGGTGGTCAATCCAAATTCGCCAGGTCGAGTCTTGCCAAAGCAAGTCTGCCAACAGACAGCGTTTTCGGGCCTACCTGACAACAAAAACCAATTATTCATTTGCTATAATTCGCCTGTCTAACCACGAGATCGGTGCCCTTTCTTTGTTGTTTAACACACAAAGGGAAACCTGATCACCAACGTATTGCCTCTTTTGTGGAGAACATTAATTTTGTTCTAGAATAATGTCACTGAATCTGTTGCCTTGCACAAAGTAGCCATCATCACGTTTCTCGTCAAAACTCCGTAGACAAGACTGGAAGCGACTCAGTTACATACAGCCATGATGGGATGTGCAAGGGGTTTTAAGACATGTAGGCATCCACTATATAGCATACAGTTTTGCTGGACCTGTCATTCGTGGATGTTTGGTAAAAATGCGCTTGTAATTTCAAATTAATCATGAGAAACGTGGTATGATCAATTATAGGTGTTAGTGCAATGACAACCTAATCAGTCGCTTATTTGTTTATAGGACGGGTTGATTTGTGCCTCAACTCGACAGTCAAATTGTTCGGTTTAGGCCACATGTTTTGCATGTCCGGTTTAGCCTCCATCCCAAATGTGTTAGGCTTGGTCAGTTGTTTGACTGTCTGCAACACACTCAGTTGAGAGTGTGCGTGCATGTGTTTGTGTGCTATCTCACTGGTTGTATCGACACCCATCTCCATCAGCATCACCACCATAATCATCACCATCATCAGCATCATCATCATCACAAACACAGAGGCCGCACCGACCCAGGTGCGTTCAGCCATGCACACAAGCGTACATATTTTGTGTGTTCGTTTGTGCTTACCATGGTGGCTGTACGCCCGTCAAACGAACGGCTCATCACCGGCTATCAACGCCATCCACTGTGTTTATTTGCATCACACGGTATTGTTTATACAAGTTTACCGCTAACACGCATCCGCACATGCAAACACACTGGGTGACCGGTGAACAACCGTGGCAATTCAGTCCCAAATGAAGACCATTGATTCAAGCTTTATAGTACATGTGTATGGTCTTCTACAGAAACATATTTCGGTTGCACGCCCCCTGCCATCATTGTCGCAGACATTTAGGCTCAAACACACGGAATACAAAAACGCGGTCCGATTGAATTATACGACCAGAGCAAAAAGAAAAATCCCGAGGTGACAACCTGTGTTTATACAGTTTTTCTGATGTCCACAGACAGGTGGATTCGGTTACAAGGTCAGGTTGAAATACTGTATGAGGTACGAGACAGTGCATACTAGGTTTACTTGCGTTTGAGGTAGAACAACGACGACCAGTGGGCGTAGGTCTGTACAGTTGTTCTAACGATCTAGATGTGACAAAGCGCTAGTGCGTTTTTTCCTTACTTGTGTGAGGCAAACCATATCCGCGGATCATTAACAGCCAAATAGCAAGACATACAACTGGTACAAAAGTCGAAATGTTTGAGGAACGTCAAAGCAGAAGTGTACAAAATACGCCAACTTTACTCGTCTGTGAGCATCCTAAATGAGTTGTATACAGCCAATGACCACATATATTTAAACGTAATGCAATACCAGGGAAATAATTCCAATAGATGGATGAAAAAAGGGTGTTCTGTTCTGAATATTGTAGATCGTTTAATTGCTCTCACGATTATTCTTTTTCACACTGAAACAATTCCATTAGCGCTGTCAAAACTACTAAACAACAAGATGCACAATACAGTGGCTTGATACGGGTATCACAGGATGCTCGAAACCAAGCGAAATACAAACAACAACATTTTGATCCTTTTCAAGATTTTTTCAATATTTCGAGGCTATATTCGGAAGTCAAGATCAGTGAAAATTCAGTGTCATTCAATAGTCTTATCTATTTTCCTCGGTAACATTAGGTTACGGATAAAGAACCGGAATACACACCATTTGTATTTTATAATGCTTAAAGACTGAAAAACTTTAATCAAAACATAGGGAAGAGAGGTGTTTAGACTACCTTTACTGACAAATATCAAGACTACTTCCGAATCGTAACAAAATATTTCATTGGGGAAAGTAATGACACCATTTTCCATTCTGATAATATTGGGCTGCAATAGTGGCGTGTGTGCCGTTTCGACAATTGTTCGGCTGCACGGAATGTGCTACCAGTAGTCTGTTGAGACAACCCACTTAGGAATGTGATCGATAGCTTTAACACCACGTACTTTAAGTAGGCTGTTATGCCGTTGGCTTGCTTTTTACTACTCAATCAGTGAGCACATCACAGTGTGTGCCTGCTCTGGCTGTGACACAGAAGCGGGACGGGACTTAAAAACCTGAGTCAGAGACCGTTGCAATAGTTGTTATATGCTAGTTAGCTTTACGATAACCCGTTGATAAGGGTGCATGGTGCCTTCGTATTATCTTCGTACAGACAGCATGTATTTCGATTTGGCTCTATTGAGAAGGATCAGCTTATTATCCTAGCTGAAGGAATTGTGAGGTAAACAGTTAATGCCAGACAAATTGACAGTCTTTTGGTTACCTAGAAGAGAGGAGTTTTCAATTCGAATTACCTCAGAAATTTTGCAGACTTCACCGTGTCAATAAGAAGTTCATTCAGGCTGGACAAATTGAGTGACTGACCACGATCAGGATGGATAGAGCCAAATTGACGGCAGACTGTTTCTAGCCTAATCTAAAGCTAAAACGAATCACCCGACTCCATTTTTTTCGTTCCGGATTAAAGTTTGTGGCATCTAATTGGCAGTTCCACACCAGGAACGGCGTTGTTTCGTACAAACTGAGTTAATAAAACCTGTCGAATGCGAATCGTACAGGAGTATTGTCTACATCCTTCATCGCACTTTCTGGCAAGTCAGCTTCCTGGATAGCATTTTAAATGCAATAACACAAACAACTGTCCACCCCTAGTCCGTCGACGACAACAAGCCGT
Organism: Paragonimus heterotremus; assembly: GCA_013368495.1. Lineage (NCBI taxonomy): Eukaryota > Metazoa > Platyhelminthes > Trematoda > Plagiorchiida > Troglotrematidae > Paragonimus > Paragonimus heterotremus. The sequence continues at coordinate 89,428 of LUCH01000163.1, forward strand.
ACTCATAGAGCCATTAACTTTTTCAAATCGTTAGCAACAGAAGAGGATAAAATACATAGTAGTCCTTAAGACAAATGAGACATTATAAGTAGCTCCCCTAATCAGGTGTAGTAATGTCCTCGTGGTAAGGAATACGCTTTTACCGATTCCGGAATGGAACCCCTGAAGAGATCTGCAACTCGATTCAGCTACCTCCTAAAAGCTCTAGCCGTTCAGCTGCAACCAAATGCATTGCTTACATTTCCTGTGATTTACCTTAACAAGACCCAGACAGGATTCTATCAAGGGCACAATGTTTAATTAGCTCAGGCTACTGTACCCGAAAATCCGTTTGCGTAATGCGTAATTTTTCGGGTAGATGCCACCTATGAAGTACTCATACTTGGACCATTAAAACGACATTATATGGATGGAATTTGATTCTTTCAATGAAGGGGTAGATACCACAGACAACAATTATTAAAGCAAATAAACAAATCTCGTGGTCACACAGTGCGATTTACTAACCAACAGATTCGATCGGGAACACTGTGACCTTGATTCCAAATATTTTCAATCTACATCAGCATATGTTTCTATTCCACGGAAGATAGAGACATATTCGATGACTATCCAAATAGGACCTTCAAATTGTTGATCATTTTCGTGTTTATTCTCAAGTAAGTAATCCTTCGCAACCAGTTTCATCTACGTATTGGCTCGTAAGGACAAGAAACTTTGAATAGAGAACCCTCTTACGGAAGGTCGAGGTTCGAATCACAAACCACAAGTGTCCTACGAATGTTGCTTAAGACAGACTGATAAATGGGCTGTCGGAAAAATAGTATAGCCTTCTGAAGAGGAATATAACAGCTAGCCAGTACTGACTCCACCCACTTATTAACCACTAGACATTTAGTTTGAGAAACAAGATTGTTTCCAAACAGTTATAACCACCTTATGCTACTGAACCTTGTCGTTTCGTTTTCTAGCCTAATAAACCGGAATTGATACGATAACATTAAATACGAATACATTACTACCCCAAGATCAGCGACGCTTTCCGATGGTTACGTCCAGTTGAATAAATTACCGTTTAAGCAAACGGCATTAGGTACACCGGTCATTTACTGGAAGGCTGAGTGGACTGACAAAGACTGAGGTATGATGTTAGGTTGCAGCACAAGCAGCCGTAAATTTTACATTGGTTTTAGCAATTGCATGAAGATGACAGATGTCACTTGATTGATGATGACCCATTGCCGATAAACGGAAAGGCCATCTTTGTGATAGATCAGAACTATCTGTAGTGTTGAGAAGAATAAGTCACAAACAGTTCTTTTGGATGCACCACATTGTGACTGTGATAAGGTGGGCCAGTTGGTATCATGTAGGAAGTTAGACTGTTTGACGTTTGAGCCAAGTTACTCTCCCATTATGCTCAGCAATGTAAAAAAAATTATGCTGCTACAATATTTTTCGATCAAGGATGTAACGCTCCACCCATTGTGCTCAACAGTGGAGTGTCACGATTGCCTGAGACTCATCAACTTGCTATGTAAGTTGAACTCAGTAGAACCTCGGTACTATCTTGTCCTAATAAGCCACTTAGGAGCACACAAGCAACCTCTGCTTTCTAAGTTAATTGACGTTGGTCGAAAGCTGACCAATTAAACGTTGATGGATTTACCTGCCAGCAGCTACGGTCATGCGTGATTGGCTTCAGGGAGCCACATTTGTTTCACAGTCAGTGCGTTTGTCAAGAATCACAGTTGCAAGCTCCAATATTGAAGATGTCAAACCAACACTATTAAGAACTCAGTGGTTTGAAAGAGAGAATATGAATGATAGTAGCACCTGGTACTTGTCTTATTACAAAGAAACATGCGGCAATCATCTACCGTCTAATGTAGACTTACTCAGCCGAAAAAATTGGCTGCCAAGAAAATAACAAAAATTCATTCTAAATTCGAGTTGTAGACCACCACAAGTGTAAATAGGTTAATGCCAACGATATGATTTGAACATAATCCATTCAAGTAATCGAGGCTACGAATACCACAAGTACGTCGTCAGTATCTGTAACCTACCGGACAAAGTACAAAACCATCTTCATACATACTACTCCTCTCAAATTGTAATAGAGATTATCCAGATAACAGCCGAACGCCGACGTGGCGTGGTACCTCTTTCTTTGTACGGATTCATCCAACTAGCTTTCTGGCACCGTCCACAGTTCAAAACCAGTCAAGACGATATACAATCAAAAGGGTTAAATGTGGAATGTCGTCCGTGTTTTCTGGTGATTACCTCATAGGCATAAACTCCAAAACTGGTTTCACCTTAGTATAGAGTAGTCGAACTGAGACGTTCAATTTCATAGCAAAAAACAGTGGCTGTTTGTTGAACTGGTTTATCTCAGTTAAATGAAATGGAATGCAGAGTGCTGTACTTGCGCCCGTACAAAGCACTATTGATACGACCGGCCTCCAAGTGGAAGCATAACTTTGACTGATATTGCAAAGTTCCTTGGAGTTACTTGCGCTTGTTTTGTACAGGAAACAAGTAATGTGATGTGGTTTTCAGGGGCAACGCTGCAAAACAAGTGATGTGTTCCTAATCACACTGAGAATAAACAATTGTGTTGCTGCCCACGAATTTGGTGGAAGGAGCCAATTAGACGCTGGTGCTGGCTCACAATAATCTTGTTTTTTATGTCGATACTCCAACAGGTGCCTAGTGTCATTGGTATATTCACACCCACAAACTCTGTTGAGACAGTTGACCACTAATTCACAAGGACCACTGGAACTTCCATTGTATATATCTATATATACCAATACAAACTACACGTGCACAAACATATGTTTAGTTTTGTATGTGCCTGTTTTTGAAGGGTTCCTGGCGTTGTGTGTCCTAATGGAAACATTACATTTCCCATCATACTTTTGCCGAGTTTGTAGAAGGGGCCAAAATCAACTCTTATGGTGGATGTCAATCATGTGCACGTGGAAACGGTTTGCAATGACCGGTAATTTGTATTATTCCCAGTGTTGTCTTGTTCACACACCTAACCTCATCAATGACATGTAGGACTCTCGCTTCTGACTTATACTGTTGCTTTATGTGAGATGGGAATACCGTAAGTTGTTCCTTCCTATGTTTGAGTATGGGTGTGAGCTTTATATCAAATATGTGTGGTTCATTATTTTATGACTGTTTGTGCATCTGTTCTTGTAGACAGGAGAGATGAGTAAAACGTCACTCTCCATTTGTCCAGTAGAAAGCTTGTGCGTAAATAAACAAACACACTATGCGTACACTGTACAAACAGAGCCTCTAACATTATAAGAGTTCATTCTGTTCTTGCCCTCAGAATGTGGCAACATTTGAGACAGGTTTCATTGAGAAAAGGATACAAGGATGAGGTTTAAGCTTAACGTCAAATATCCTGGTTGTTCCAATATTTGGACCAAGTGTTAAATGGCTAGAAAAATGGAGAAAAACAGAAACCACTGATGTCAACGGTGCAAACTAATGTCATAGGCATCGATTGTTGTCCTATAGTTTTTATTGTCCCTATGACACCTTGCTGACTAGGTGAATGAGAGAGATTGTGTTATTTGATGACACAACGACCCACAATAAGTTTGGATGAAGCCGTAGATGGAATATCAGTGTGTCACTAAGCAACATGAACCGCGAATAAAGAAATCCCAACTGGTAATCAACACATATGATGGTAGTCTCGAACACTGCAATATTCGAGTGACCAGTTGCTAATGATATTAGTTTATACCAACTGCATGTAACTGGTTGAACTTTAACAAGTTTCACTCTGCTAGTTGGTTATGGTAGTTCACTGCCCCTGAGAATTACTCTCATTAAACATATCATGTACTGGTTACTGTATGAATCGTTATCATGCTAAATTTCTGGGTATACAGGGTCATCTAACTGTGGACCATCTCAAGTGACCAGCACCAAACTTGGCATGGAATGATCGTGCGAAGTAGAATATCGCGAAATACTAAAAGTGAACCATTCAGTGTTTTTACACAACCCGAAAACTGGATGAAACAGAAAACATTTCCCGTCCAAGTTAAATGCACATAGAGAATGAAGAATAACTTCGTAGTCTCAGCAATGAGCGAACACAACTCAGATACATGTCCAATATAAAACATCACATTTGTCGTCAGCTGCATTCCTGTGTTAGTTTGATGCACAGTGGCTTTCAGTGACCGTTCAGAACATCAAAAAACGGTGTGGTCTGTAGTCGAACAACGATGTTTATTCCCGTGACTCGCACAATATGAAATCAAACTCGCCTCAAAACCTTCCATAAACTTACAGACTGAAGCTTGACGACAAATTCATGGGTGGATTTTAATCGTGAGCGCTTATCGTACAGGAAGTCAGCGATTTCACGATCAACTGTCATGTAACTGAAAAACGTTTGAGAAGCTATTGGATTGTAGAACCGCGAATAGGTGCAAGTTATTGCATCCGAACTTTATGGTGAGGTCAACTCGAACTCTTACCGTGCGATAACAACGAGGTGCGAATTTTCCAATTTCCCTCAAGCTGGATTGTTACAGTAATGACATATATGCTGCATACGATATATCATGTATGACACATGATATATGTGACATAACATTTACAGCCAATCCTCTAGCATAATAACATATGTTACCAAAACTTCGATATAGTACTATGCACTTAACAAAAAGATTACCCGAATTAGACTTCAGAGTTAGAATATATATAACTCATTATATAACTTATTTCGTATTTATCCACTCTACTTTTGAGACCTGGAGGCATAAAAGAAAATATGTGAACTCCAGCTATTGGAAGTTCGAAATGCATGTTCACTTCTCAACCAGAGTGTACATGTCCATGAAACCAAAAGATTATTACTGGTAGACTGATACTTACTGTCAACATGTTAACATCCAATGTATGCTGAGTTTTAGAACAATGCAGTATTAGAGAATGCCCACTTAATTAGCTACGTTATTAAAGTGTACGTCACCGATTTATGTTGACCGTGAGCTGTAAGATATATTTTACCAACAAGCAAAACAGAATAAAACCAGCACAGCAAACTCGGTTAAATTTCTTCCAGCTCAGTCAAATAACAGGAATCGAAGCCAAATATCCTTCGCTATTTTTGTGTCGACAGCTCTATCTAATATCTCCATTCAGTCAGAAGATTTGTAAACTTAGGGATGCACCGTGGCATATCCGAACTGTTAGCAATGATCTTTTGAGTGATATCAGGGCAACTGTACTCAGTGGACTTCAAACACTCCTCTACTTGTGCCATCGATGTGGTTCTACTCGTCTCTAGACCTTGCTCGTCAGGTACGCTGTCACCCTCGAGATTCTGTGTAAATATGTGGGAAAGCCTGCGCAGATGTTCCAGTAATGGTCATGTGACCACGCAAGGAGGAGCCCTTTGTTTGTGCATCTGTACATCGATCCATCTAGCCATTCGGAGTTTCGTTTATCCGTTAATCTCTTATTGACTGGTCTATCCTTTCCTGTCATCTTGCCTTGTATATCCAGTCAAGCTATGCAAGATTTGACGGACCAATGGAAGTATATTAAGGTAATCACAGGATAAGCTCGAACTGTAGTAATTTATCTCTTGTTTTTGATCTCGACAAATATTAAAAACACACCTCATTGGCTCCGAAACGGAATACTTTATACACTTCCGTATTTCACAACTAATATCTGACAAGCTAATCGTGTCAGATTAAAAAATTAGCCGCTTGAACCAACTGATTACATTAGAACGTTCGTCAAAAGCAAACTACACCTGTGTGCTTAACCAAGCACTACTTCTGCTGATAGCTTCAGCTACTATTGATGTCTTTTACGATCTTACTCCACCATAACTTCCTGAAGGATGAGTTTTATACAATCAACTAAAGAAACGGGGTAGCTAATACCAGTACCTCCTCGAAATTTTGATAATCTAGTCCGAATCACTCGGAGGGTTTAGCGCGTATAATTCATTCAAACCAAAAACAATTACAAAAACATGTAACCAAAACTTCCTGGTCTTCCCTTTCACCCGTTGGGCCACCAGGATTTATTAGCAATCTTCAATCACGTGAAATAAATAATAAAACTAAACTACGAAACTAATTGAGGTCGATCCCTCGGAGTTTTACAGTTCGGTACCTATCAAAGCCTAGTTTGCACCACTACTGTTTTCTTTGACCCAGCTATTTTACTGCGCATTACATAAATTTTACACCCCGCTTGTCACACCGTACACACACAGTCCCGTCCCGTCCCGTCCCGTCCCGTCCCCGCTAACAATAACGAATGATTTATCGTTACCTACGTTTTTCACAATGCGACCGGTATACACATCACACTGAGCCGCACGTCTTACAGGTATCTGGGCAATTAGATAATTGAATAGGTTGTGTGCTGTTAGAACTGAAAGGAGATTTATACTATTTATTGTCCGCGACTTCTGACAAAAAGCCAAACTCCAATCACGAAATGTATGTGTGTGTATGTGTGCGCATTCATGCTTGCGTGATGTTTGTCAGTCTGTTTGTTTGTTTGTGTACTTTAGCTCAAACGACTTGCTATGCGTGAGGCACGAAGTTAATGTTTAGTTGGAATGAGCTACTTTGTGAAAGATATCTAGGAGGCTGTGAAATCAGTTAGCTGCCTTGCCTTGTATTCCGGCTAACTTATCTGAAAACGGGAAATTATCAAGCCCTTCGTTGACTATTTGAGCTCTGTAATGGCGTTAACTTGCAATGGAGATGGATCTGGAAGACTAGGCACATGGGAATTTTTCCCCTACTGGGGAATCAATGTGAAAATATACAGATTTAGCAACAGTTACCGAATGTAATTACGTGTACAACTGAGGCGGTTAGTAGTTTAACCTCAGCTTTGTTATATAGGGATAAAAACTTACAACCATTCTACAGAGAGGCATAAAAACTACTATAGCTGAGTGTTTACGTGCAGAAGTGTGGAACCTCGAACAACCAGTCAGACCCGTGACCAACTAAATGTATTCAGTGAACAACTTATTCTCGGAAGGTTGCAAAATCATTGCCTCTGAACGCTATGTGCTCGTTCGGGTAATCCTTGATTATCCGTCCCAGACCGGTGTCAAATTCACCTGTCCATCCACCTAAATGACGCGGGCTAATCAAGTGCAAGTCGCCCGTATTTTTTATTATTAACGGAGCAACACACAAGTGAATTATGAGGGTTGTGTGAGTCAATAAATGTCATACGAGACTGTCCATAAAACTCAAGATGTTCGCGTTTCCAGCAGCATTTTATTGCTCCCGAGCCAGTGCATTCCTGTGTGTGTGATAGTGTGCTTGTAGTATGGCGTGTTTTCCTCCATGAATGGGGTAACATAGATTGGGTGAACGGAAAGAGAAACGAATGAATATGAATGAGGCTGGCCTTCGGATAGACTGTTGCCGGTTCCTCCTCCTCTTCCACCTCCTGGTCGGAACCTTATGCACAGACACACAGCTTTCCAGAATTACCAATCGTACCTGAGATTGTCCACTAAAAGTAGTCACGTGTACATCCACAGGAGAGCAAGTAAGCAGACAAGCGTGCATACACGCACAGCAACTTGCCGAACAAATTACTAAAGTGTTGTCATAAACTGGATAAACACTTGCTCCATACCACGGTTGCTGCATACTATTAATTGTCGGCAGAAGCAATGAGGGCGTCACACTGCTCATTTGAGGCTAGGTTCTAGGTAAGGTGGGATAAGATTCCGATATGCGTCCAAGGACTTCGTGTGGGCAGTGCATTGTAAACAGATAAAAATGTATTACGTGAACAATACTAAAATTCAGTACGAAGAACCTTTTGGTCATGTGTAGAATGAATCGTCTTGTTTTAGGACCGTACGTTGTGTTTCAATCACATGTTTTGTTTTGTTCAGTCAGACGTTTGGAAGTATTCTTCTACCCTACCCTCTATAACCACGAACAGTCGTAATACCACAAAGAAACGAGCGCAATTCTGGCACCCAAATGCCAATTGAGGACTACTTAGAGCTTCGATATGCGACGAAGTGTATGGCAAACAACAACAACCTGAGTGGTGGTCTGCTAGCTTTCTCACATAATGGGCAACAATCACGTCGAGTTCATGAACGTTAGCATTATGGTTAGATTCTCTGAATACTCCGTAAACATTCAAATTCCATGACCAACGATCCGTAAGCCAGCTGATTGGTTCGACGAATGTTCTCGTTATTGATATCTTGCCCTGATATCAGTGCTCCTTTCATTGAAATTAGCACAGCGTTAATGTCTATCTGTTGCAGTAAATTGGCTTTGCTTTCATGAACTACGTCACTTATTTTGCTTCCCCAAAAAGATTACCTTAAGCAGGTTGATACTTGATAACACTGTGTAACATGCATTATAAGTCTCGCATATTATCTTATATAAACACTACATGATTTCCGACTCAACGCGATTAAAGCATTGAGGAATTTAATAGCGCAAACAACTTTTACCACTTGTAAGCATAGGTGTTCAAGCTTACTTAGTTATCATATAATGGGTAATTCAATTTAGTTACACTACAGTATCAGAACAACTTGTGATCAGTCGGTAGTTTGATTATAAGTGACGTTTCAATTCTGACACAGAAGTTCCTTCAGACTAGATGAACCAGGTACAAATTTCATGGTATTCAATGGCCAGGCCAGATATAAGCAGCTAGACGAAGCAGAACTTAACAAGTCGTGGATCAACTGTACGTAAACAGTGGTTCAATAGTGGGTTCGAATTGTTAATCACAGTAGATCGGAGGAACGTGAACAGCTAGACGGAGGTGACCAAGAGATATCCTAAACAGTATCATAAAAGGTTATCAAGACGTGTACTCAATGCAGTATCAAAGACACTAAGGAACTGGAAAAGTGCTGCTGTTAATCATTTCAAGGAGTGGCTGTCAGAACTGATTCGTGGGTTCTTGAACAAAGTGGGCATCAAGAGGATTTTCCGAAAGAGGACAAAGTTGTGTAAAACCAAAGCTCATCTTAAGAACCCCTTGTTCGTTGAAGGAACTAGTAGTACGGAATAAAATGCAAAAACTGCTCACAGGTATGGGCCGATAACGTGATAACTTAGGACTAGAGTAAATGAGTGCCAAAGGGGCATTAGAAAAGCACACAGAAACCAACTGTTGTACTACGTCATGATCGGGGATTCTACAATCGTTGGTCATGCGTTAGACACAAGAAATGAATTGTTTTGGAAAATGTCCAGGTAATCGCTGTCCGCATGTCTTATATATTCTAAAGTTTTATTTTCGTGAATGAAGAGAGTAAACGAAATGTTAACATCTTGCGACGTAGGACATCTATCGTTACTGGTTCACTGGGTCAGGGGAACTCAGTGTTTTTAGTTAGGTAAGGATTTAAAATTAGCCAGGTGCACTTAGTCGCATAGGTCATCGGAATTGCAGAAGAAAAACCCGCCGTAACTAAAATTGACGTGGCAGAAATCTGACACGGCGATCGCTCTTGGAATGATGGAAATGATCTGCACTAACGGCCGGAAGAAATGACAATTTTAACACATTAATACTCAGATTCCCCCATCTACTGTCGTCGACAACAATCGACTTTTTGGTCGACCTATCTGAGAGAACGCATCAATTTTCCTTCCGTCTCGCTATTCACGTGCCCCCGATCTACTGTGATTAACAATTCGAACCCACTATTGAACCTCTGTTTAGGTACACTTGACCCACGACCTGTTACGTTCTGCTTCGTTTAGCTGCTTACACCTGACCTCCATTGAATACCATGAAATTTGTACCTGGTTCATCTAGTCTGAAGGAACTTCTGTGTCAGAATTGAAACGACACTGATAAGACAAATTACCGATTGCTCACAGTCTGTTTTGAGACTCTGAATACTCAGTCGGTCCCAACCATAGTTCAACAGTAAGTTATGCCATACTGCAATTTATGTGATTGAATAAGACAAAACACCAGAGCACTTGTAAATTGTGATGTATAAAAAGAGGCATGCTACTTTTGTAAAACCACATAAGGAACTATGGAGTGAAAATGTGAACCTGAATTTAGTCGTATCAATGATGTAGAATTGTAGACACAAATAGAATTACAGATTGAACATCACCCACAATTGATTGCAGCTGTCGCATTCCCATAGACGTTCCAATCGGCCTCTTTCGAACAGCAAAGGCACTAGACTCGAGTTTCGCTCTCATCAGAGCCCGTCAGTAGTGCATATGCATGCCACTGCCGGGACTGGAGCTCCAGCCACGCTGTTCATGAGGCAACCGTGTCGACCATTGCACAATTAACCTCACATTAGGTACGACCGAACTATCATATGTGAACACTCAGCCACTTTCGCTTGTGTGTAATGATCAGGTTGCCCGATCGCCTTGAGGGGAGACAGAGTTACTATCTGTTAACTCCAATCGATGTCCTATCGACTGGGACCTCTCTCCAAGTTGAAATCACGAGAATCATTGACTTGTTGGGCAGTATTTGATTACTGATATTATGATTACAAATTGGAAATTAAGCATGCATTTTAGAAGTTACTGTCAATGTAACGTAGGACGTGATCTATCTTGAAAGCAAACACCGCCTTATTGGCTGGACATGCGGCGTAGACCTTCAGTAAATGTTCCGTGCTGTGCTACCTCCTGCCAGTTCATGTTGAACAAGATCAGTTGTTATAGCAAACCGACTGCCAAAATTATTCTGGTCACTGATGCGTAATAAACAATCGATGCTGACCTAGCCCATATCTTAGTTCCAAGCTTTTTCTGTGCCAGTTACAACACGAAGAGCAGGCCCTTCCGCTAGTGTCGTGTCAAGCTTCTAGAAATCTATGATATGGAATTTGAAAAATAAATGTCATGCACGTGACATCAGGTGCCCCGAGGCCAGTCAAGCAAAATCACGGAAGTAACTTGTTGCATGAGTCATCGTTTCAATGGGCGGTTATCGGCTGAATGAACAGACGACAAAGCAGATAAATCAGAGCATGAGTAACAAGATTGTGAAAGCCGTCTCAGACAGGTGGATGGTTGGTATCACATTTACACCTTCAGACCGCCATAATACCGCCATTCTTCGGTTCGGGCTAGGTGGCGCAATTGAGTGAGGCAGCTGTACTAAAGCAGTAAACACACTCTTCTCTGTGCCACTCCTGCACGTTATAACCTTAAACCGTGCATATACCGAAAGAGCAAAGTCGATTATTAACTTATATGCCTAGTGTATGCATTTATGTCAAGTTTGTATATGATCTGTTAGATGCAACGTACTGTTACGCCTCATCAGTGGACCGGGGGCATGAATGTTTGGAAGTCTACTATATCTCAGATGCTATCAGTTGGCTTTACGAGCTACAGCATTCAGGGTGACGTTTCCTATGATATTTGAAAAGATGTTACTATTTTGATTCTCGGTACTGAGATTTTTGTGTACAGTGCTACTGAACTTGGAAAACTGCACCCCAATGACGGTATACCTGTTGGATGATGTTGATACATCACACTACCGGTCATCTCTTCGAAAACCACAATGAAAGAAATGATAATTCCTCTGCATCATTTGTGACTAGGTACGATCGAACGAGTACCGCTAAGCTACCTTGCTGTTTGTCATCTGCATAAGCTTAATGGGAGTTACTCAGGCACTGACGAACATATCGCCACTATGTTGTCAAGTGCACCACGCATGTTCTTAAGGAGACTCATCTATTAATAAATTCAAATCACCCACCGTTGATCGTCTCATTAAACAACACATCGGAAGCCCCTCATTCTTATCACAACCGGTAATTAGTACTCAGTAACGAATAGTTTTGCAGCTCTATCATGATGTCACATAATATATTTTGCTTACTTTCATATTACCTTTGACCAGCCAACAGACCCATGCATCCCATATGTGAATTGGACTATTGGGGCGAAATTTTTTCTGCTTGGATTTTAGGTAAGGGGGCTCATTTTCATTGTGGTGTACTATATGATTGGAGTTATTACTAGTGAGGCTAAGTTGAACACGTCTTATCGATATGTATCCTGAAAACGCCTCATTTACAGAATGACACAACCATTGGTTGGATCATGTTGAGCAGCTTTTAGCGAACCGAAGATCGTTGATTCAAAAAATTGTCACCATCAACGAAATGAACGAAGGAGGTTTATCAACAACAAAGGCAGTTGTAATGGTTGTTTTAAACAAACCATACTGTTAGACAGAACATGTTATGAGCTGCCAAACTGAAGATAGCAGACTGCTATAAAGTGTTATGCTTCAAAATCTGCACTAGGGCGGTCGAGTCGACGTATTCTTCGACTGCGTAGACAGTTGAAGTTCCAAACAGATTAAAAAGGTATTACAATACACGCTATTCTATATTGGACAGTGATACAGCACCATGACAACTCAAGGCAGGTCCAACAGGAAATGATAGAGCACTCTCTAATTCTCTTGCATTTGGGAAAATTATCACACGACGCACTTTTATCTGACAAGAACAGAAACACAACTATCAACATTTCATTCAATTTAGGTCCAGATTTTTGGAGTTATGCACAAGGATTTAAGAAAAAATATGGAACTATTAGGAACACACTACTTAGTATTCTGGGGAACCTAGCATTCATCAAAATAATTAATTTTTTCTAGAGGACAGCTATGTTATTTCGACATGGACTCGAAAATGTTAATCAAAATATTGATCATACTCAAGTAAAACATATGAAACAATACCCTTAAAAATAACTGCAAGAATTGTAACATTAAGGTCAACAGGAAAAATCTTCTGATCTCTCAAATCAACTTAGCAAAAGACTGATCTGGGTGTTTTAATGAAAGAGACAACCGTATATTCCAGTCATGCTAGTCAAATTCAACATAGATGATAGAATAAACCTGGGAACGAACGCACTTCATATTCAGTAACTTACCTCATAACGACCATGAGGTATTACCAACCACAAATGTTTCCATTCTTCACGGAAACGTCTGCGACGGTCCTTTTCTCTCCAGGTCAAATATTTGTAGGCAGCTGTTGTCACGTTCGTTCTACCATTGCCAGCCGCGGATAGACCAGAGGTATTGTGCCTTTTTAAAGACACTTTTAATGAATCAGTGGGTTTTCGTGTTCCGAAATTTTTCCCATTCAGCTCGTGTGTATCGCCATTTATACTGGTTTGTGTTTCGATGTTCAACTGATCAGATATATCTTTCTTCAGACGTCCTCGCCGTTTGGCTGGTGTTTTAGTAGAGAACGATACTGGGATGGGTGTCGGTATAGTTTCAGCGGGTTGATTAGCCAATTTCTTGATCGCACTTAAAGGGCTGCCACAGGTTTGTTGTGGCTTCCAAGTTAATGATTCTCCATGATGGTGAAATGGTCCAGAACAATTATCTGGTAAGGAAGGTGACGGAGAGCTTGAGGAACTAAATGATCCTATATAGGAAGCACAGCTAGAACCGGACTTCATGGCTGGTGAGACCCGTGTTACTGGTCGCGCTGCGGTGTCTGAGAGACGGGAATGTGTCGAATAATCTAATGGATTTCCAAATGTAGGCGAGTTCAAATGTCTATCAGTCGGGGTGCCACGTTCGGAGGATTTGATCGATATAGAACGGATGTCTCCTTGGTGTGTTAAACCGTCCATGTCCTCTTCCAGCCGAAGACCTGTCAAATGTTGCGATTTGCCACTAGAATCCGGGGAGATGTTGCTTGTGATTGCACCCTTGAGTCGACAATTCCGGGGCTCAAGGTCAATCTGGTTATCGCTTCTTCTAACATCACTAGTAGGATGAACCTGAGCGAACAATTTGTCGTTCATTTGCTGTAGTTTCTTCACTTCCACAGGTAAAGGAGACACATTGGAGCAGTCGTGATTCATGGCCATCGGTAATATGACTGTTGTGAAATTTACTTTGCTTTCTGCGGAATTCAGTTGACTGGCTATTATTCTGCTAGACTTGGGAGAGAGTAAACGCCAGTTGACGTAGTCCACTTCGTAAACATGTCGTTCTGTCAATCAGAACAAGAAGTATAGAATAAAATTTCAAATGAAGTGAAAATCTAATCCACTTTGAGTCATTCAATGATTGCAAGAGATGAAAACAGGATAAACATTCAAATGATTCAGAGGACGCACGTGAATGAGAAAAGGCGCGAAAATGAATCACCACTTAATAACGTTTTAAGCTAGAAAACAGAGTACTGGATACCCAACCATCGCGCCAATCAGTGGACGACGACATTTTTGTGTGGTAATTTTGAACTTATTTTTCGCCAAAAGGTACCAAGACATTTTTTCTCATTCCGACTGCATGACTTGTACTGATTCAGTTTTGTATAATAAATCCAAGAGTGCACAAAACTAGTCATTAAGCCGCAGTTTGTGCTAGTATTTCACTTGGACCAAACACTAGGCACATGTCGCCTTCTACTGACCATCAAGCAGGCCAAATCTCTAGCAAGCGCCATCAACAACACGCCAACCACTATCAGCACGTGGTGATGGGGGTGTATAAAACAGGACCGAATGCCTCACATTCACATGCGTCACGACACGATCAGCAACACCAATCGAAACAGATGCTGTAGCAGCAACAATAACAGTCTACCTGCCGTTGGCTATTCCGGCGAGCGCAGTCAGGCTAGACAGTATGGCGCCAGATCAATAAATCAATCGAAACGAGATGGTGGATGCGCGCTCTTTTTGGAGTATTTCGCGTTGAGCGGGATGCATTGTTGTTTGCTCTGTTTTCTACGATTTTTTCATTGCAAAACCAACATCATTCTATCTAGTCAGCGATAGCTTAGCAAACATTGGATTAGCTGTAGTTCGTGAACTGTAGTAACCGAATACAAAGCCCTGTCGACGCTGTTAAGGGAGAATGATGGTTGTACGCTTGTTTGGAAACTGAACCCTGTACACTCACGTGCGTGTCAGAGGCTAATGATTAGTAGTCCAACTCTGACGAGTTGCTGTACGTCCAGATATAAAAACAGCCACATAAGACAACAAATGAGATATGTCGCCCAGCTTATTTCCCGATTTTCCGGGAAACGCCAGAGGTGTGAACAGAGATACCTGTTTGCTATGTATAACAGAAGACTAGTAAAGGCTTAGTGTGTACCGATCGATGGGCAATCCATAAAGACCCGGAAATTCTCAGCTGCAACAATTTAGTACCTGTGCATGTTGAATGAGTTGAGCTTGATGTAATACGAGTGTATTATTTATTGCTTTTACTCTGTTCTATTGATTGAAAGAAAACTACCAGATTGATTGGACTTCATAAAGCTGTGTTTATCTCGGTAATGCTGTGAATATTTACTTCGTCTCGGTAATATAAGAGTAAATATAGCAGTCTGTACGAATGAGTTGTGATATCTTAGTTAAAGGGCCGATACACACAACGAAAGGTATGCCCCATGATTTTTGATCAACTGGCAGAAAGTACGCTGAACCGAAATTAATGTGATATGCTAGATAAAATTCTGTAATGTATAGCAGTGGTAAACCGTACATTGAAATGTGTTAACGACTTACTGACACCTAACTTAGTAATGGTCAGTAGCCGTTGATCAGTTTAACAGAACCGGAATAATAGACTACGGCTTCCTATTCAAATATATATTTCAGCCGACCCATTACGAAAAGAAGCATCAAGCTTGGTTTTCGCTCTCAATAATGCTGGTCGTTGGTGCACGCCCATGTCACATTAAGATTTTGGCTCTGGTTCATGACTTTATAGGGTAACCACTGGGCCATTAATCTCAGATTAGACACAACTCTTTCACTTTGTGTGAATGCCTGTTTATAACAGCCTTCAAATAGTGTTCAGTTTACAAAGTCTTTTCCAAAGGAGAGAGAAGCCACCCCGTCAACCCCAATAGAAGACTCAGCTATAATGAAGAGATAAGGATGTACACTGTTGAAGGGCTCTGACAGGAGTGACCTGTGGGTGTAGTATCTTTTCTTGTTGGAAAGTTAACTGAGTGTGAAAAACAGGATCGAATACGGCCAGTCTTTAGTTACGGTTAATTGACTTTTACGTTCCAGCTAATATGGGACAGTCCAGTATTATTTTTGTTCAATTTGTGGAGACTAAGCTGCTTGCAGATTTGTGCAAATGTGTTTGTTTTGTGAGAATAGTGTGCCAGCTGTTCGTACTGAAGGACTGTCCCCTCTCTCAATCAAAGTTGCTGTGAAACCCCTGGAAGATATTCATGTAATTTGGGATTGAGTTTACTGATAATACAGATTAGTTCCTTTTGCTTTAGCAAGCGCTGTTGGAGCAACTTTTGTTCAGGATTATCCTCGAGTTGCAAAAGATTAATCTCCGATCATACTTTTGCTAAATATGAGATGCATTGTCTATTCGTTTAAATCATATAATGAAATACTCCAGCACTTACCCAGTTCCTCGCAATAGAGGTAATTATTTTTGTGGATAACCCACCAGTCTTTGGCGATATGTTCATCGTTTCAGTGAGATTAGGTTATTACGTTTTGTAGCTGTCACATCTAACTGATAATCGTTGGCCTCCAGTTTTTCTAATTATTTGCAATATTTGCACGGAAAGTTCAATATTTCACACCTATTCTATTCAAGCAATTGACACAATGTAGTCAAGCTGGCCAACTATCGATTAGATGTCAAAATGGCCACCGCAAAAACTGACTACCTTGATAGTCCTAGCAGTAAATAGTGTCTAACCGAATACTGCCCGGTTGATGACGGAAACTTTGACAGCTGGCGGTAAGTACAGGCAAACCGCTGTGGTTAAAGGATTGTCATCTAATCTGTGCAAACAGTGCTACTTTGTATCGTGATTGTGATGTTGTCAAGATGGTTGGTATTGACCGCCATTCCTTGCTGGCGCAATTCGAACTTATTCTTGTGATGTGAACGGTTAACCACAGCCTAATGGCATTTCGAACAGAATATTGTCGTTTTTTAAATAACACATCATTGAAGCTAATATCCCTTGAAAACTGTGGTTAATACTATGATTATTATGGTGATGGAGGTGATTGTGAGAATTAACTGCCCAAAACTGCAAGAACGTTGGTTACTGTATGTGAGTCTAACATGTGGACATTAGGGAACTAAAATCGGTTCCAAGAAATCTCTTTAATACGTGAGAAAAATGTGGGAGACTCGAATTTCAAGCAACAAAACATTCATAGTTCAAAGAATATCGCTTAAACCATAGCAAGACTTTGCCTACGTGACGAGATGAATTGCTCTTTTTGGTTATATTCTAATTTGTCTGAAGTAGTGAACGAACCATAAAGCTCATATTGAAGCCCGCCTGAAATTCATAGTTTGTACTTACTTATAAGGTTTCGTCAAGAAGAGCAGCTTCATAGTGTTAGACACTGTGAATACAGACGACCTCCAAAGATCGTTCCAATAATTTACACCTCCATTCCGTTCTACCCATAATTCCATATGCAACTTTATCGAGATGCGCCGCCGAGGGCTGTGGTTGTAGTGTACATTTTAAAATTCCCCCGAAGTATTTCCATTAAACAGTAAATGACTTATTAAAACATAAAACTTATTGACACATACCTAACCGGTTTACATGTCTTCACATGGGTTAGTGTACCAGTGAGATAATTCCACTCAGTATGTTTATCGATTTCCTACAGTCCTCTTTTGATTTACTTTGATCTAATCACTTTCATCCCGGAATCTGATCATTTTGTACTGCTGACCATTAAGTAATATACTTATAGAGACTGCTGACAATGTGTCTTGTTTGACAATGTTTCACTTCTGTTGGGCCGCAACAACTGTATTCATCAAAATTTTCAGAATAATTGCAATACGATTGATACTTCGTTTTAGTGATTTCTGCTGCACAAATATGTGTAATTGCTGGTAGATTTCAAACTTCCTACTGGTAGTTGATTATAACCAACCTGAGAGCTTCAAAAATGAACATCACCCACACTTGATCGCCGCCTTCGCATTCAGATAAGTCTTTCGGCCAGCCCACTTCGAGAGGAATTACTAGACTCGAGCTCATCAGTAGTGCATATCCTTGTCCGGATTGTAGTTCACACCCCGACCCTCCTGCATGTTACCCACAATGACAGTAGCTTCACAACAGACATGACAGAATGAGCAAATCAAAAGGCTTAGCCACAACCACGTATGAATAGTGTTCAGTGTGTCCGATCATTTCGAAAGAAGAATGAACAGAATCGCTCTGCTCTATCCAATCGATAACCCCCTGATCAAGATTTATCAGTTAGGTTACAATTACTGTCTTCATTGAACCAACACAACATAGTTTGAATCAGTAATGAAGGTTCGGGGATTTGAGTTAGTTCTGAGTACAGGGGCTGTGTTCAAGTGTGGATAGTGTTCATTTTGTAATTCTGAGACTTCTTTGACTGTACTGGGACGTGGTAAGTTTGGTGTTTACGATAGGTTCTGTATTTCGGTGGCTGTTCATAGATCTTTACTATCCGAAATTGGAATAGTGTTGCAATATCTTTTTTTGCGAAATCCAGCAGGCTGTGGTGGATAATTTTGTAATCTTTTACTAGAATTAATCGATTTCTGTATCCGTGCGCAATTTAACGAAGTTTTCAGTTTATTCGAATGGCACTCCACTGGTGAATAGGTTATCCATCACAAACTTGAACGAGCGGTGGACTCAGTTATTTGTAGGCAGTCGTCTGGCGCTCAGACATAACCGATCTGCCCAGGCCAACCTAAATAACCACCGAATACGGTACTTTTCTCAGCCTAAAACCAATATTGTTGTACTTAATTATCAAGTGAAATTCGGGCCTGGCATTAGCTACAGACTTCCATTCCAGTATCATGAGCCAACAGCAGTGTTGTTTGAATCGAATCTGTATTGTGTATGAGCTACTGTGGTGAAGGTTGCTTTGTAACTGATTTTCTGCCTTATTAGTTGTTGTTTATCAGTACGAGACTGAAATGAAATCCACCACTTTTTATGCATCGTAAAGCATCAATGTGATTTGCATACTTCAAACTTACAAATGACTTGTTATGAGCCCCGTGATACAAATAGCCAACCAGCTGATCGTATATAGTGATGAGCATTATCGACCCTGTAACTTCACGGCCGTCTCACGTACCCTATTTTTATTTAAGTTTGCGGTGAACCCTGGTGTTGATAACACAGAAGATTAGTCAGTCGAGCTGAATGAAGGGTATTTAAATAAAACGTGGCGTTGCAGTCGAAATAACACCTGTAAAGAGAGACTTGAGAGGTACTAGGTCAGGCCATTTTCAAGTTCAAATGCCCGGGAAGATAATTTTCGAAGGCAGTTCACAAGTTCGTGCTAGTGCCTAAATGATTGTTAGGAGGAATCAAGTTAAAGAAGCAGTTTTTTGTAGGTCACTTAAGTTTACGTGCAGACGACGAATTTTACTGGAACCACATGAGGATGGCACTTTTTAAAGGTGATATTTGATTTTCCTCTTCTGATCGAAAGTGTTTGAAATTGCACTTCCTACATTCCCTGAGGGTATGAACCTGGATATCAGAGTCGATCACTGGTGATAAGCGAAAAATTGTCTTAATCAAGGGAATGAATCATTTGAAATTCCTTCAGACATACACTAAACTCACTAATAAAGAGAAATCAAAGGCGGGTTATAATTTTTTGGACATGACAATGAAAATCATTCATTGAACTGAAACCTCGGAGCCTCTCTGTACTAGTCCATCTTTAACGTGGATTCGTGTGCTCTCCAAAGAACAGCAAAAAAAGTAATTTAACGGATGCCTGTATATTGCCAGTAGTCAACACAGTCTGTAGTGGTCCGGTCTACTCCGGTATGTGTCAAGTGAGTTGTCAACCAAAACGCCGATTGCGCGTCACATATTGACCTTTTGATGCCAGGACAAGATGCCTTCTGAATCCTTTGCATCATTGACGATAGAAGCCTTCCCGGAGTTGATGAGACTGTCACGACCCACGGACAAAAATGCATGTTTTTCGTCCTGAGGCCAACACGTTAACAAATGGGGATGTGGTGATGTGCATTCGTGTAACACAGTTTTCCACTATGCATAGAAGTAATGCATACGCAGTAATGTTTGTTATTACAGTTCGGGCCTGATGGGATGTGTCGAAATACGTATGGAAATAATTTACGCAATATGTTGTTCTGGTATTTCAGCTTAAAGTTATCAGTGCCACCTATGTAAATGGGTCTTGAAACTTGTAAACCATCTCATTACCAACTTTGTTCTTGTTTAGTTGCTGGTTTGTTGAATTGTCTTGTCTGTCATAGTAGTATCGATGTAAGCTGCGGACTGGCAGTTTAATCTACTTTTGTATGCGGTCTCCACAGTAGAAACTAGTGGAAAAAACAGCACCTGACTCAATATAAATTCACACACAAGCCGCCACACGCTTTTGTATCACGTAAATGAAATCCGTTATATTCCTTATTTTTTGTAAGACCATTGTGCGTGCAGGCTTCAACAAGAGGTTACCCGCGAAGCTGCACTGACTGGTCATTTGACAAAACTGTCAAGAAGTCAAAATTCATATGTCTATACAATCGCTATCCAGAATGTCTACAAAGATGTGCGCAGCTTTGACTTGAATATCTCGACAGCAAGAGTGTGTAGTAATGATCAGTTTAGCTACATGTGCAGTGTACGGTAAGCTTAAGGTCAGTGATTCGTTTTATCGTTCTGTGTTGTATTTCCAGAACTTTGACTTGACTTTGCATTGGTAAGTAGAAGTAGACGGTCTAGTTCGATCTGCTCATTAGTGTTATTTTAGTAGAATGCTTTCGTGATAAACGCAAACAGCCAAGCTTACAACAGGCAAATCTTCGATCTACAACTATTTTCAAAAAACCTTTGGTTAAATTGGTACCAGTTAGTTGGGATCACGATGGTTACATTTAAACTACACAAGACGGAGGTTTGGGACTGGTAATAGAACATTCAATGCAATATGATCCAACGTTACGATGGAAAAAATTGTGAACACAATATTCCCATTCACTTTAAACCGGACTGCGGACCGACTGGATTTAGACTACACAATAGTCTATTGTCCTCCTTTTCGCCTGTGTTTTAAACTTCTGACTGTAAGTATCGTTCGCAAAGCCTCTTGCACATTTTACTTCTTGACCACCACCAGACGTTGCAACCAATTTCACGTTAAATCAAAAATGCTTCATAACCCCGAATCTTGTGTGTTCTCCACATGAAACTGAACCGAATTGGCAGTGAGTAGAAAGTCGCACCTGAGTAAATTATTCTACTCAAACCTGGGAGTTATAATTACTGACATCACAAAATAGACTCTCCTGGTCCGATTCTGAAACGAAACCTAACACGCTCATTAAGCTCCTTCATCAGAGCCCAGTCTGCGGAGTGTTTCACTCTTCTCAGATTCCAGTAGAATCTAGGAGTCGAGAGGCTCCTTATACAGGCAAATGTATAAAACCAGTAGAAAATGATAGACCACTTGTTATTTTGCGTGAATGTAATCAGTTTTCAAGCTTGGTTTCAGACTCAACCAGAATGGTTTGTTCATATTTATTTCTCTGTAACGCCGAGTCACATTGTGTTAGAGGTGTTGTCATTAGGCTCAAACTTTTGCCTTCTGAGATCCAAATGCAACCGGTCAGACATTGAAGTTCAATCTGAAAGCTTACACACACTTGGGTGGACTCGTTCCACCGTCCGAAATTAATGTGGAGAAATGGAACTCAACTCATGTGAACGCCTACTACAACCATTCAAATAGCAACGTCCCCAAATGTAGTTTAATTCGGCGCCATCACTTAGACGTTAACAAGAAGCTGGGACTCAGCCTTCAGGTCAAATAAAGCAATGAAGACTGTTTTGCTTGAAAAACTGTCTACATTAGTAGATTCTTATCCATTCTGTCAGACAACTCAAAGTTTCAGAAGAAAAAAAAGCAGGCATTAAGGACCAGTTTATCTGAATTGCTTCGCTAAATGGAACAATCAAACGCAATTTTTTGAGAATGTTTGAACCTAGTAGATCTTCTGTAAGGTCATCCTACGTTTTGTGTCACCTTCTCAAAGTTCATTAGGACTGAGTATCATTAAAATCAATCTTGGACATGTACACTTTAGTACATCACTTTACTATGTCAGTTGCTAGTGGAGTTAGTGGATCCGAACAACTCACGAACGATTTCTTCTAGGTCAAAAGATATTTATTTTTGTAGACCTGGTTGATACAGTAAATTTCGAAAGAGAGAGAGAGAATATGATGTCCTTGAATGTGATCTCTTTTGACATTATGGTAACATTCAAGAAACCCTAAGTTATATGTATAATAATTATTAACACAACCACAACTTCATGGCACTCCGTTTATTGTTATGATTAACAGCACCATTTGCTTTAACTAAGGAGAATTTCAAACACATAGTGGACTACATGATGGACTACTGAAACTTGATTAGCATCGTTTAGAAAGGAACAGATCCAAGAATTCGATGTCTGAATTCTCGAATCAACTTCTTTTTCATTGCAAATTGTTAGAATAAAGGTACTTAAAGTACGACTGTACAAACTGCACTTCTTTTTGTAACACTGAAGAGATTGAAAACAGATCAATTTTAAGTTGTAAACTGAGACCAAGACCTCAAGATAGTGAGCAGGAAGAATTCAAGATATAACTACATCTCTGGGTTCAAACCGTGATATGATGTGTGCACTGGTCGAACAGTTGTAAACATTATCTGATGATTTCTCCATTATGTTGAATATTTCAAGAGGAAACTCAGAAAATACACCATCATTCTGTTTAAGCTGCTAACCTTCAGCTGTACACATTAATTTTCATTCTACATCTCTTCAGACAAGGATGGGATTGTAGTAATTCTGTAATCTGATAGCAGGTGGTAGTTTTATAATGTGTACTCCAAATCGACTTATTCACTAGAAACATGATATGTGACCCAACAGGAAGACGAACGCATAAACACTGCTTGCATCCATCGATTCACGGAGATATTCGCTGACGACTACTAGCTAGGCAAAATTTATGAAAATGTTGGGCAACCAGTCTAAGAATTATCATAATTCCTAAGATGTGTGTTATGAGATAGACGCATTAAGACCCAGAACATTTCAGGAAGGTCAGTGTTCACCACAAGGCAGTAGCCACCGTTAAATATCTGGTCAGCCTTTACAATAAATTTTCTTGTGTTTACTTGTTAGGTAAACTATGTCGATAACCCAAACTTATAAATGATCTCTTTGAAGAAGTTTGTTCTACTGCTTCTCTAAGGTAGTGGAACAAATCTTATACTGCGGTTGATATTACGTTATGATGAGTTGAGAAGAAGACTGAATACATGCATACAGTGACCGTTTCAAAAGAAAGCAGATCATATTAATCATGCATCCTTTTGGAACTGCTTCGGCCCACAATTAGAATTAGTTTGCCTCATTGTGCAGGTAGACGAATTGCATTTTACAAATGTTCTACGGGACCGATCTTCGGTATAACGGCAATACTTAGTCGACAGCAGTGAACCGTTAACAGATGAACAACTGGCATAAAACCTCAAAAGCGATGTAGCATGGTGTACTCCTGATAGATTCAGTTTTTACCATAAGGGGGCGGCAATGAACAACCTAGGCCGACTTCAGGTTTACGAACTAAATATGTGTATGTCTTGTCATAGCTTCACTCAATAAATTGACCAAAGCACATGAGCCAGTAAGTAATGCAAGATTGAAGGCATATTTCAGCAAGAACAAAATTATGGGACCACTAAATGTTATGGAAATGCTCTTGTTGCGACAAGGCAAAGAGGACCCCATTTTCGCAATTACTCCACCGGCAGTATTGCAGGTCCTACCAGCAGAAATACACTTGTCATCTATTTACGCTTAATGGATTGAGGAAAACCTTTTATAAATGACTGTGACAAAATCATTAGGCAATCACGTGGACTCACCATCTTTTCATAGGTTAGATAATTTGGTGTACTCTGTGTCAGTCGGCCTCACTTTAAGTAGGGCATTATATTATATTAGCAGGAATCGGTTGAAAGCCTACGTTAGCCGTGTTTTAGGTGGATCATTCAACAGTGGATGAGCAACCAATCTGGTATCCAAACAGAGCAGTCACTAGAAACAGATGATTGTTAAGTCCTGCATACTGCAAAATGGAATATTTAACGTATTCTACAGCGACAGTACTTTGTTTTGAAGCAAACGCATCTGTACATATAAGAGATCGTAAAACAGCTTCACAGATAAATGTATATCTTCAACAATGTCTGCAGCAGGACGTCTTGGTCAGTGTGCATTCATGAGAGGAGACCATCTTCAATCGACAGCAAGCCAACCCTTTGGATTGGCATCGTTTTCGGAGTTAACTGTAGCATTAGTGCTGGATATTTGCGCACGGACCACACACAAAACAACACAAGGTTGTCTAGTTTTAACTTACTAAGTTAACTTTAGATGACGTTAAAAAAATGGCAGCAGTGTACAGGGAGGATAGAGACCTCTTTTTGTAGATACCCGAGTGGTAATGTGCGAACTTCAGTAATAAGAAATGTCGGCCTGGAAATTTCGGATGCATGGGGTTGTTGATGGTCGACGCTCTATAGGAATATAATGTGACCACAAAAGCGTACATAAAGATGTACTCTAACAAGAGAAAACGTCATTCCAGAGAAGTTCCCTAAAATATCTGTCTGCATGCTCTAATCAAATTTAAATAACAGACAGCGCTTAAAATTCGAAAAGCCTACTGTTCATCATCGATGACCTGGGGTGCAACGCAGTCTTTGCTGCTCACAACGTTAGTCCTCTTTCTCCAAGGCAAAGATCACTGAAGGTTACCTAGTAATCACATGGTTTACTAGTGAGACAACGAGCCAAAATTTAAAGTCATAGTTGTTTGTGATCTTGGTAAGTTGTTTCATTCAGGACGAACATCTAACCATCTCAGAGTGCACAACTGAAGCAAACTGATCATATTCAACATTTTTTGAGGACAAACATCCAGATGGATCTTTTACTTAAATAGCTTGTTTCAAGGTTGTAGAAAGAGAGAGTAACAGTCTCTTTTTGTGCT
The DNA here is from genome assembly GCA_013368495.1 of Paragonimus heterotremus. NCBI lineage: Eukaryota > Metazoa > Platyhelminthes > Trematoda > Plagiorchiida > Troglotrematidae > Paragonimus > Paragonimus heterotremus. The sequence goes on from LUCH01000163.1 coordinate 114,575, forward strand.
AACATACCATCATTAAGCCAAAAGTTTGGAGGAGGTAATCAAAAAAAAATGAGTGGCTAAATATTGAACAAGCCGCAGTGATACTCCACAATCTACTACTGACTCAACAACATATTAAACACGTGTTTATCGGAAGTTGACTAGGTTATTCTGACGGCGTACATTAAACAGGCTAAAACGCATTGCAGGTTATACACAAAGATTTTGAATTGGACACCCGAAAATACCACTGTTACAGACTAATTGTTGTCAAGCACTAGAATAGTGTCTGTGTCTGCATCCTGTTCAATGCTGTACATATCACAGTAATGTCATCTTATACATCCGGCAACGGCATTTTGAAAATGGGATTCAATATTTTTCGCATTAATCATACGGATTGTTTCTATTTGCACATTCAAATAATTTAACACTCAGGTTCGTCACGATGGAAGAGTGGTTATTAAGTTCGATATATTGACACGCGAGTTGTCTGACTTTACTACGATAACTTGGGTAATGCATTCTGTGCTAACTAATCCAGTGATGCCTTGACTAAAAGCTGTTCAGGGAAAGCCCACAGTGAGTTATGGGAACAGTGCACACACTCAAATCACCACGATAGTGGAATGCGCAATAAACAATTTAGATAAGTATCTTTGTCCAATGTTATTCCCGCGACAATATTTCGGTCGCTTCCATCTTGCAAGGATGAAAATTTTCCTCATATGTAAATACCAAACTTCCACGTTTCAAGTGAGTATTCGGAAATTCACTTGGAGCAGAACGTTCGTTATGAACAATTCTATGTATTCAGGGAAGTTGCAATCATAAGATTAATCGTTCTTTAACGAAGTGACTACATTCTACTTTAAAGAACTGACCAGCCTTTTTACCGAACACTATCCAGAATGGCACAACTAAATAATACACCTACATACACAGTTATAAACTCTGTCAAGCGTCGGTGGATATAAAATTGCCCTGTTAATCGATTTATACGCCTACAATATTATGTTCGTTATCGGATTCTGAGGCAACAACTGAATCGTTGGTTCAATGATCTGTAATCATTGATACCGTCACAAACACAACCACCGTCTTGTACCCGATTTATACTACGGGAACCCTCAGACTAGAAGTACCCGCGGTCATAACGCATTTGAATGTACGGGCCTCAAAAGCGTCGTCATTTCAGAGGTTTTTGTCAGATAGCTGTTTACTGTGAGCAGTGTTCATCTGTCCGTTTAGACTAGAATTTGAATCACGGAATGACAAACTTAATCACTCGCCTAACTGTTAGCAAACCAGCTGCTATCGTGACATGAAAACAATGAGTGGTGTTACTTCAAACTCTTCGCCTGCTGAATGAAACGTCTGCTATTACCTCTGACTCTCACTGACCTCCGTGTGTTGTGTACTGCTTTAACTGTTCAAAGGTTTATTTGCTGGCACGCAAAATGCTTCTCGGTCCAGATGTACACACCCCACCATTTCTGCATCCCTTGTCCCCACCGGCAACGAAAAGTCAGGAACATGCGCGTACCCGTAGATTAAAATTTACCATCTTATCATATATGAAAGCCACACCCGTATTTTGGTCACACAGGTCAGGTGCGGGTAGGATAGCGGTGTGATAACACGTGAAAAGGAAACCGGTCGTGATATAGGTCGTAAAGTGTTTGGCGGGTGGGTGTTGTTTACTATAAATCTTGCGGCGCAATGTGCATTATGTCTCGCCGTTTAGTTGCGGTTCCAAAACTTGTGTGCGGTCCCTTTCTCTGTGCTTGTTTGTCAGTCGATGGTTGCCAACGCGATCCTCCATCTGTCCGTTGTCCTACCTAACCGGTTTGCTGTCATCTCTGCCAGTACAATAGAAGTGTGAAGGTGTGAAAACTGATCAACGGATATAGCACGCAAACAACTAACACAATGGAACTGAAAATGTATGACGCTTTTGCTAGATGCGCCGCCAGACGCATAGCTGCCAGACACATCGAACGACTAGAATCTTCCCACAACAATGGCATTCAGGCGCCCCACATACGGAGTACAAACAGTGGAGACTAGGACGCTCAGCCACCAGCCATGCGTGTCCGCTGGATTTGTCTGGACTCTTTTTACAGATGCCATCCGTCCATAGCCGTAGTGTCTTCCAGATTTAAAAAAATGCACATTTGTAGCCTTAATGTTTCTGAACTTCAGATAGCGACTTATTCAGTTGAGTTAGAAAAGTATTAAAATGAGCCTACATCTAAATCACACTTGATTTATAATTTTTACAAAGGTAGCAACAACAGGACGAATGATGCGCCTACAATTGTAACAAAGAAAAAACAACCCGAATAGCTACGTTTGTCTAACCAATATGTGTATACTATCGTCAATTTTGGTATCCACAAAGTATTCCACACGAATTTGCATCGTTGCTATGTAACAGTGGGTAATGGGATACTGGAAACAAAGCAGTAGTACAATTCTGTCTATCTTTGAGATTTCAAAACGTATGGTTTACAGACGATGACAGGTGTCTTAAACTCAAGAACGTTTAAGCTAGTTCAGGAACATGAACGTGGACGTTACCGATGTCACACATGTGTGTATTATTAAATGACTGCTGCCGTTTAGCTCCAATTTTGGCAAATAAACTTTACATCATATATGCGTAGACTAACGCAAACTATAGGCACCTACACACATTAGACATCCGCGATCTTCTTTGTAAACGCAGAGAGTAGGGGGATCGTATTGTAGTTTACGTATCTTTTACACTTCTCAACGTCTTTCACAAAATCAGTCGTTGTTGTGTAGTGGTATTTATAAAAAGATTGTCTTGTCGATACACTGCTGCATATAAATCAGCTTTGTAGTCAGACGATGACCGACGTCTGTAGGAAGCACAATTAGTCCATATGAAAGACCTGAATCAGAGCAGTAAGAGCAAGCACCCAACCTCAGTGCTGGTCATCTATTTTGAAGTCAGTTTTATTCGGCAGGTAAGCGTGCAGTTATACCATTTTGTTAATTTCAAAACGAATGATTATTTACAAATTCAGTAGTACGGCATCAGACAACCGGAGAGTACGTAAGGTCATCCCCTAAATAAATGCATAATCCCAAGAATGAAATGAATGACATATATTCACGGTTGGTACACTGAACTGATGCATTGTATTGGAACAGTCCCATCGCAGAGAATCACTAATTTGGTGACTCAGCTATGCACTCAAACATGTGACTGTATTCACGTTACTGATCCATCAGCGTATTTCGGTAGCACCAAGATAGTAAACACTCTAGATTGCTCACTGGAACAGAGTTGATTTGGGCAACCGGGCAGTTCGGTTGTAAGAAATTGAGCTTCGACAGACTACCGTTGCTCGTAACTAGACCGGGTGAGTTCTGGTGAATTACTGTGACATGAAACTTGAGGCGATCCAAAAGCCGTAACTCTCTGAGGCGTTGGCAGCCAGTAAAAATGCTCTATAAATGTGAATCATGCTGGCTGGAGGGCATGGGCTTTTAACGTCTACCTATTGAGGAAGGTATCTGAAAAAATTCAATTACTGGAGGGGACTACTCTCTCCTACATGCTAATCTTTCAAATCCATTTGGCTCTGGATCAACGCCGCATAAAGTTCTTCCACTTTTGGGTTTTCTAAACTGCAAAGACGGTTGAGCAACAGCATCCAATGCCTTGGTAGTCCTCCTCAGGGTCGGCCTTATCTCCACATTCCAATATCTTCCAAGAATATTTTGATCTTAGTCACGACCGATGGCAACCTTCTGAGTTGAAACTAATGAACATTCACTCGCCAGGTTACGTGACTTAACTACAGTCACTTGCGTTGTAGAGTACGGTCGCTATTCCAGCGATATTTTCTGTTTGCACAGCTCCCAGGACTGGAGTACAAAAGGATACAATTAATACATTCTGAAGATATCACTGCAGTAGTCTTGCTTAAAAATGTGCCAAGTGTCGTAGATACCAAGGGGAAAAGCATTACTAAGTAAAGTACAGTTCTTTCAACTGGCCATGGTCTGTTAACGGAAAAATGATGACTTATTAATCTAACTGAAACGCCATTCCTTAATTTATGCGCTTGCAGACTTATTCGTAACTTATTTCTGTCTGACAAACTCGGGTGAACCAAGTTCATCTAATATAACTGAAGAGTTGCCAACAGTGGATTGTCTAACGGCAGACACTTTTCAACCGATCGTAGTGGACTTTTGTACACATTTCACCGATTCCATTAGGCAATACTATTGTTGGACATTTTGGTGTTTCTAACCCAAATAAGGTGTATCGATTCCCTGAGGTAAACTGACACAATTGTCGACATCCAGTACATTTGTCGCATGACTCTACCGTGAGACTATCGAACTGCTAACTTGTACACTGGTTCTGATTCTGCAATCTGTCATAAAACCTTAGAAGGAGATTATAATGTTGGTCGGATGCCAGTGATCGCAACTAGTACGTCTAAGATTTCAGGTCGTTACGAGAAGCCTACCAATCCATAATGCTCCACAGTGTCTTTTTTTCGCTCCACCGTTGACAGTTTGCTAAAAGGGTTTGAAAACTGCGGTGACTAATTGCATACAGCAGTTAGTGTCTGATAACCTCCTTCTTCAGGTCAGTCAATACTGAATTTATCTTTCATGTAAACCGTTACCATAAAGTTGTGACCTAGATCCACTGCGCGCGTGAATTATCTCCTGTCTGTTTCCCCGTTCATATTACACAAGGCTTCATGAGATTCAAGTAACTAGTTTGCAATGATCGTAGAAGGATAATTCACAACTACTGGCGATGTTTTCACCATTGCCGTCCCATTAGTTAACCAAGACAATCTATTTGAAACCCTACGCACGTGTAGAAGACTTCGATATGCTTTAATATGTTGTTACGCAAAGAATGTATGTAGTGAGCCGTCGGGATACTTGTGAATAATGGCTTAAGGGGAAAAAAATTGTGCTCACTGTTAGATACAATGGTCAGGTTTGTGGAACCACCAAACTTACTGTTATCAGCCAGATTTTCCACAACCCTATGCGCTAAATATATCTGCACAGGCAGAAGGATGAAAGGATTCATTTATCTGGAGATAAGTATTACATTCAGTACGTTTTAAAGCAGACTGATTTTCAGCAAAGTAATTTTCAAATGGCCTTTCACTCTGGCATTCAGTTTACTAATTTTACATGTGATTTTAACGGAATGTCTATCCAGTCTCATTCTGGATATCTTAACTTCGTGGGTGGTAAGTGTAGTAAAAAAACAACAGCCCCCAACCGTTTACGTTTACTGCCTGAAAATGCAACATCTAACATTTAGCTCCGTTTCGGAAAAAGAATTCCGCATCCAACCTCTGCTCAAATGTCAACAGGACTGTTAACGTGTCCTGTTAACAGACACCGTTACTTATCGCCACTTTAGTCGAAAAAATACTTTTTAACTGACACGTAGAGGTTTGTGGTTATATGCAAAAGTCAGTGAGGTTAAAAAACCACTTTCATGAGAAATTCAACGACAAAGTCTTTAGCACACCAATAATTTTTATCTGATGAGAATATCCACCCTTTGTTTCCATGTGAATTGTGCGTGTGCACAGGTACAAACAAGCCATACTAATCCTAACTTCGGCTATTGGGAAAAAATTCAGCCAAACACATCGATAATATAATGAACATATGATAGTCCGTTTTACGGCAGTCCGACCGAAGTTGGCTCTACACATGAACACAAACACATTTATTGAGTAAGCAGACGAGAGCTTGACGACTAAAACGGTGGTTACCCAGACAGTATGACGCCAATATGAATATTTCTGTGCCCACGTTTTGTGCGTTTGCCCGCGCATGAGTGTGTGAGCGTAGGTATGACTAGCCTTATTGGCAGACGGTTTCCGGCGAAACTAATGTTTAATCTGTGAGAGTTACATATTTGTTTTGGTCTGCAAACGTGACGGAGCTGTTCGGACGCCCAGATGACCAACCAAATGTGGACTGTCTTGTTCATTCTGGCCTGGTCCGGTCTTGCTGATATACTGATTGAGGAATAACTATTCCTTTGCCCGAGTAGCTGTGCTGTCCCCTTACGTACTTGTCTGTTAGTAGTGCAATAAAACAACCACCCTGTCAGCCCAATACATTTCGCGCTGTCGCTCTGAATAAAGGAATACCGTCTTCGTCACTACCCTCCCTGGTGGTAGCAACTACGACAAGCTACACTCAGGTTTTTTACCGACTATAAATTGACGTCCTAATCAAAGGTTTACGGTTTCGATTGTGCATAAACCTGCTGGCGATGAGCATCATTCACGCGTCATCCGTACTCACACAAGCTGTGTCAGAGCGTTTATTGAGCCGCCCCGTCGAGGCGTGCCACCAGACTGGAAACAACGCAAAAAACTTTTACTCACATATACAGCTCTGGATGCGAGTTATGAGTGTTGATTACTCGATGGGTGGCACGTCCTCCTGGAGTGAAATGCATCCGTCTGTTAAGTGATTGGTATCGGAATTTAAGGCTTGGTAGCAATTAAGTGAGTGGATATATCAAACCCGTTTGATTTCACATGGTAGTTATCACGAGGAGTCCAAAAGTTTCCTCGACCAGTGCCAGCCGCTTGAAACGTCTTCCAACACGAAAATTAAATGACGTCAGTGAAGTCTGTCTCTATAACCCATAAGTGAACTGCATGCGGTATTTAAATCTTATTAGATTATATTAGTGAAGAATGACTGTACTTTTGTTGGTTAGTGACTCCGTAAAATAACGTTCTGGATGCGTATTTTAACATTGTTCAGTCTTGAAAAGAGAAGAACAGCGTAGTCTTAAAGAAATTGCAAACAAATGACAAAAAGGTACAGTCCTTTCTCGTTAATGCAATCCAGCGAGATCCAATAAATTTTACCTAAACAAAATCAAACGTGGTACCCCACGTCCTACACCTTTTGCCAGATCTCTCAACGTTTCTCAAGAGCCAAATGGCAATGAGGCGTCGACGTAAATTGAATTAGGCACAATAACGAGACCAAAAAACTGAAAGATGTCATACGTTACCTAACGTCCTGGCAACACGGTCATATAACTTCACGCTACAGTACAAAAAGTGTGTAGTAAAAATGGAGCCACAATATGATGTTTCTCTGTACCTGAGAGCAAGCTGTCAGCTTGCACCAATTTGCACATCTAGTTTGTTCATAAATAAGGTTTCTCATTTTGGTCATTTGGAGAAATATTATCGTGGCAACCCTACACATTTTTCCTCTGTTTAATTGCACTCATGGATACATGCTAGTTCCTGGTCCTGTGTTGCCCTACAAACAACAGGCTGCCACTGATCAAAGACTGTGGCGCTTAGAACAGTGTAACGATGGAATCTAGCAATTTCTTATGAAGTGCGCGTGCACCTTCGAGCCAGCGAGTACGGCTTTAGTTTTAGAGGTGTGTTGAGACCGTTAGCTAGCTCGACATGTTCTTGGTAAGCCTTTCGGTCGGACTTCCAGCGACTTCATTTCGATCCCGGATTTTATTTCTAGGTAACTAGTTGTGAAACCTCGGCCCCTGAAGTGCTCTGACACCCTTGGTTCAAAAACAACGGTTGACAAATTCTCTCGCATGTCTTTATTTGAATTCTGGATCGTTACTATTCTGAAGCTATAAGTATACGATATTATTCCCCAGGAAATGCCAGGTATGTTGTTTTTCCGTTTTTGCTACATTCTACACTTAACGCCATACATATGTAGTACTTCGCATTCCATTAATTTTGTAATAGTTGCACAGAACTGTTCACAAATGTGAATAGATCCGCAACAACCTCTTAATCATGTACTACGTTACTGTCCTTCATAGCTACTCCTCACACTTTTTCACACATTCGATATATCCATGACATAAGTGACATTAGCCAAAACGTATTTCATGATGTATATTAGGTGTCAAGGGGAAAACTGTTTGTTTAGGTAATGTTTGCCTATTGGCAAATGTAGCACAGGAAACCTGAAGAATCCGCCGACCGCAGCTTGAAGATTGCAATGGTTTAACTCACAAATGGTGCCTGTAGAAAGGTGTTTCATATTGTTTCAGAAAAACAGCCGATTATTTTACCGACGTACTTATTAAAACTTCAGCAGGTTCATCCCCACTGGCTGATCAATGCGCGGTCTTCTGGTGTTTGTATTCGACGAACATTTCTTTTCAGACCAGCCACAACTTGAGCCTTGCTGACCTCAAAACTAAGTAACAACAACTCTCCTTAGCGAATTTCAACGTTAGTCCAAAGTCGCTAATAAAGTCTTCTTTCAACACAACAGCATACTTTTCCCCATATCACAAGTGGTCTGTTACTAGTAAAGCCGTTCAGCATAGCCTTCGGTAATCTGGGAAATAGTCCATTCTCATGCGATGGATGGCCCTCACATTCCATGACCCATGAATGAGGAACCAGTTAAATATGCTAATGGTTTGGTAGAGCGCCTGAACTCCAGTCTAGATGTACGAAGCTGGTACAACATACTAGTGCCACATAGAGGCATAAGTTGAGGGCTGTTTGATCTTAGAAGTATAACTCCTCGTTTCAGGAATGTTCAGGCTCAAGTTGCTGGACTGAAAGCTACCACTGTTCTTCCCGCTATAGTGGATACATATTTGTTTACATTGATTGTGTTGTCCAATCTATGGTTAAAAGTACATTCACACATAAGTGAGCTAAACTTCATGTAGTTGTGCACGCAATGTGTGCTAGACAATGACGATCATTCAGTCGATCAAGTAATTGGTGACTACATATTACCTGTTCAGGCGACTGACAAATTGAAGGTGCGTGTTGTTAAGACTTGGGAGAGAGAGACTTGGGACTGAGAGGAAGTCAAAACAATTGGAAAACTCAAAGGACTGGACCAAAATGGTTTTTGAGTGTGATCCTTGTTCGGAAGGATCTTGTTGAGGGAGGCATTTTGCGAGTCTACTCTGCTTGCTTCTTTTCTCTAAAACACCAATAACAAGTCGATTTTATCGTGTCAGCGGTCGATGATGTAAGTTGGCAATTAGCAATTGTAGCAAATTGCCAATAACAACAAAAAAGCATGAAAGGTTTGCTTAATAGGAGGTCTATTAATATGTGATTTAAAGAAAAACATCATTGTAGATATTACCAACAGTATCCAGCACTGAAGCGGTTAGCGTCTCATTTGTTACTGCGTGCAGAATTACGCTTATTTCCTGAACATAAAGATGACAAGCAGTTGCAATGAAATAGGCGCAAATAGCCACGTCTATATGTGACTAACGTATAGTAAACAGAAGAGCGCTAGAAATGTTCCTACCTCTGCAAGAACTATCGCGAGCAATTTACTTCTTTGGGTAGTTTCTACACACAAAAGAAACGCATATTTGTGACATGCCCTTGATATGCCTACATCGGTTAGCAGAAAGTATAAAAGTAAGTATTTTTTAACGGAAAGAACTTCAGTGAATGCGTTAACCAGTGATAAACTTTTAGCCTGGTGTATGGTCAAGCGATTGGTAAACAGAGATACAGAACGCCTTAAACAGTAGTAAATTCTCATTCACTCATGTGGATGTGTGCATGGTTAGTTTGGGTAAAGATATACAAGAAATATTAGATCCATCGGAAAGGTAGTATACATTATTCTTTCGCTGGTGAACGGTACAATTTTCTTAGACCGTTTGTTGACTGTAGTGGGGAATTTCCCAAAGAAGGTTCGTGTACAAGTAAGCAAACGACATCTTACTATACTGTTCACCACATCGCAGTAAGTTCAGATATGTTCAGTAATATCCGGCATTGCGTTTTGTCATGAATAGCAATGAATAACTGTACCCATAAGCTGTATAGTTCAATGAGATACGATGGATTCTGGCTGTGTTTGTATGGCCGTTCGCTTTGAGCCAACAACAGAGAAGCACCTTCCATGTGCTCTGGAATTTTCCCATTGGTGCGTTATGTGGTCCGCCTCGTCCGACCTATTTTGCTCAGTCCACTTGCAATCAGTTGATTAAGTTTCACTATAAATTTTGAATTGAAAGATTATTGAGGGACGTTTTAGTGGACAGCCTTAGGTTAAAACGCGTAAAACAAAACAAAATGTGTAATCCTTAACAAGGTTCCTTCGCAGTAAGCAGGAAATTTTACTGTAAGATGATATCTACTTATTTAAAAAACGTGAAATCGCCTGAGCAGTTTACAATGTATTCAAATGCCTCGATTTGTGAGAATATAGGAATCCCAGACTGGTGATTTTGAATACAACTTCAGGTCCGGTTATATCACTGACTAAACTAAGGTTGTTATGTACAAATATCTGCGGAGATGCATGTCAACAGAGTGCTTGTGTCTGCACAGCTACCCCGTGCGCTAGTCAGAACGACTGTCTTGTGAACAATTTTACCACCATGACGGTACTGAAAAAATGTGAGGAGATTGCACAAAATGTGGTTTATAACACTGATAAACCTTGGCGATCCTCCTCTGTGCACATAATATCGGTCTCCAAGATAGTATACCGTTAGCTTTAACCGTAGGCAGCAATATTTTTCTGAGATGTTCAGTACATATTGGGGAATTTAAAAACACGGAAAACATTCGAACTTATATCACTCGTTTGACACAGGCGTTTTCATTGGTCTGGCGGTTCCTACACTGAGACAATTCGAACACTGTTTACAGGTGTATAAAGATAATCCGCTTTCCCAATGTCCGTTAATTCCTTTATTCATATAATGCAAACTGTTCGTCAGCATGTCAAACAGAAGTTAAAATGTGGAAGTAAGGCAGGCGGTGGTATATGCAATGTGATCTCAGGGCACTCCAATGGATCATACACTAGTCAAGCCACAGACACTTACCATTCATGGCCGAGCCTAATGCCAACTGGATTAGACATCGTCTCCTCGTTCATTTAGAGGTTTTTTAGGTCCATCTTAATTCAACGTAACATCGTGGCCATGACAGTAGAATATGCCTGGTTACCGAATTAAATGTGTGCGTCCTGATGAAGTAAAACGATCAACATTGCCCAAGACAACATGGTTTACATATTAAATATGACTTGAAGAAATACTTTAAGAAAATAGGAGGAAAAGTTGTTTCCGTTCATTAATAACAAAAAATACGCAGCAGTTCAGAAACTTTCAAAGCTGATCATGTAATTGTAGTTAAATTTATCCCTCTTGTATACTGTTGTGATGCGTCCGCTCATCTTTGTTTGTTTTTATGATTCTGAAGACTGAATTTATCTACAAACTTACCCATGTGAAAGAACTCATCACACAGTTATGCAATACGTAAAGTTGTATTCCAGATGTATAGCTAATTTACTCCAAAATATTCCGTGTTACTACGGCAAACGGTTTTCGCCGTATGATTAACTTACCTTCTTACATAACGGACAGACATATCAACAGTGTCAGATGTTCAAAACATTGACTATTCGTTAAGCTGAGTTAATTAAGTTTTCCTGCCGAGATCGACAAGAAGGTCTGAGAAAAAACTGTTTGAAATGCCAGATGGTTTATGATTAATTAGTTCAATTTTAGCCCTGAACAAGTTGTTTCACTTTACAACGACTGAGCGCCAACCCATAAGAAACAAATGTATTAGGATGAAACCCAGTTGGCTCGAAAGTTTAGCACGAACTTATCCCCTCTGAAATATTGAACATCAACTGAGACATTCAGCCGCTTTATTCCATCAAGTAGTGTGATTTAATTAATAAAACCAATTCCCAACAAACCACTATATTGCATATAAACTCGGGTTCACTTATTCGTCTCAAGGTTAATTGAATTGTAATTGTTCAAATCAGTTGCAGTGCTGTCCTTTAGTGTAAAATAAGGTACCCGGTTGGCTCAACAAACATCTGTTCCTCTGAATCAGTGTCTGGGTCTCATTCGCCCTGGCTCAGTAGAAGGATAATCAAGTAAGCCAGCACTTCCATTTCGACGTATCTGATGAATTTGAATCACCGGATCGGTGTGACAAATGTGTTTTGCTAAATCTAACAAGCCATTCAATCAAGGGTGGTGATGTGTTATATTCCGGCCACGCTTATTGTGGTCTGTGTGACCAATCCTGAAAAAGATATGTCCGGACGACACAACTACGGTGACGCTCCTGCCATTCTTGACTAGAATTAAGAACCATCATTCAAATGACACATTGAATGATACTTGACCCTAAGTTGTTTGACCTCAAAAATCTACCATTTCTCTGGTTCTCCTATTAATGACTGCCCCACGTAATCGTGATAAGGGTGCAATCTATTTGGCCGAATTATCAATTACGATGAACTGGATTTCTCGCTACACAGTTTTTCCATAGTTCTAAACTCACAACCGCTTGTGTTGGTTCCCGTTTAGCTCGACTTTCATTATATTCTCTATGATAGTCTAACTGTATAATTCACAGATTTCAGTTTGGGATATCAAGCACACTGCTCCTAACCATGCTACCCTTCTCGGTATGATTTGCAACGCGCTTGAGATGACAGCTGGAACTGTCAATTATTCATTTGGACCACACATGCATCCACGGGTAAGTAGACATCGCACCAAGTGCAACTCCGTTTGCCCGCTCAGGTCAACTCAATCTATCCCAAAAGAGTTGGGAAATCGGTTGTCAACGATGGAATAAACGAGCTGTACAGAATCATGAGGATAGGAGGATAAAAGACGAATATACGGTCCATAAACACGTATGAAACGCCCATGGATTCTTGATTTCGTTCAACCTGACGTTACGTACAAAAAGGTACACGAATAACTGGACATAAGTGCACCTACATAGATTGTACACGCATGCACACACATTATGAATTTATCTGTTTATCAAAAATGTCGGTTATGAATATTCGCGGAATGGTGGACAGTTGCGCGCAAGGTTCGATAAGCTCGACCTTGCTGCTGATACACGGGACACAGGGCAAAAGTTGCAGGCAAACATAGGTGTGAGAACCGAACCCAATTCGATTGACGTGGCATGTCAGCTTGCCGTCCCCGAATCTGCTTGAACCACTCAGTCTGTCAGATACCCAACTTGGATGTGAACAGTGAATGTGAACACGTCAACCGAACTCAGTCTTTTAGGAGACCATGCGCATATGTGAGAGATGAAATAATGAATTTTTCGGACAGAACTTTCGAAAAACTGAGGTTTACCAAAATGATGTTTCTGTTAAAATGACTAGTATTACACCAAGTAAATGTAGTTTGCAAACAAACAAGGTGCTTGAAAAAAACTTAAAGGTATGGAAACAATAGCCAACATGTCCTTAAATCCTACCTGACAGAAAATTCCTGATCGCGGATTATCGACTGAGGTTAATGAAGTAATTACCGCATTTTCTGTCGAACCGGTAGAGTTAGTTGCGTGTTGTGGCTGATTTGTAAAGTGTGATAGTTCCCCCTTCTTTATCGTGAGGTTCATGGCTCAGTGGTCAGCATGTTAATGTCCAAAGCACATTGGACGGAGTCCATATTTCCATTACACGAGGCTACATACTACTGGTTTACACGAAAAAAGATGAAACGCTGAACTGATTAATGATCTTGACAGCAACTTGCTGAAAGTAATATCTCGGCGCCTAGACTGTTATATAATTGTTATGTTTTACTAATTATGATATATCAAGTTAGCTACTTTTATCAGTCTACCAGGGAAATACCAGTTCTGATTTAGCATTGGCATTCTCTGACCGACTATGAGAATGCATGATCTACGGCAGAATGAATATTACCTCTTTGACTGTCTGTTGTTCAACGTTACAGATTGTGGTGGAGTCTCCAGCGGTTATGAAGATCATAAGAACAGGATTTTATTTTAACGTAAATCGTCATCTGTTGCACCGTTAAGCTAACCTTATATCATGTTTTTCTGAGTGGGGTCCCCGAATGAAATAGACGATAAGGTTACCAGTATTACGAATGTGTTAAGGTCACATGTCCGTATAAGATAGCTGTGTTTAGGAAGCTTCTCATACAAAATAGTATGGGCTGCAGCTACGCAGACAGTTGACAATCAGCTGGGCTGCTCAACCTCACATCGTAGTAAATGATAACCAACAAACTTATGCATGCACAGATACACATACATAAGGATGAACTCATAGGAACACATCACCTTCAGTTTACTATCTAACGAGAACAGGTATGCAGTACCTGGTCAACCGTCTGACGGAGTAGACAAGTTTCTGGATTGTCGCGGCGGTATAATCAATCACATGATGTAAATTACTAAATGGTATTCCACAAAGAACCAAGTTAAAGAAAGTATTTGGCCAGACTGCTGGGCGGAATTTATAGATGCAGCTGTTGTGGTGTGTGAGGGAGATAGGTTGTTAAAACTTAACTATACAGTACATATTTGAAACGACGGGTTTCCAATTCGAGACAACTGTATATGATAGTTCTCTTCTGCTGACAACGATTATGGTGCCACAGTCAGCTCTTCAATCAAGACAGATTAAAGTTAAAGTATGTCGTTTCTTTAAGTGCGTGTTTGTTGAGTCGAGTGTACGATGAATGAACAGAGCCGGAAATATGGGACTAACGTGCATAAGACTGAATATCTCTAGTTGGCTAGTTTTACGCAGGTACACATGACGCCAACCGCATGTGTTTAAACTATACGAAAACAGGTTTGATGGATGGCGCGTTTATTGGAGCCATAGATGCCGCGCGATATTCCAATCAATCACTTAGTCCCTAACCGAACGAGAGTAAATTAGTAAGATTGTTCTCTAAAATCTGAATTCCATTGAACAATCATGGATGCACAAAGCATCACACAAAACTGTTCATCAGAAACGTTCAGAGAATCCGGGAGCTGTCTTGGATTCTACGCTTTAGCAGACTAGTGAATTTACGACAGTACGGCTGGAATACTTGTGCCTGTGGTACAAGAAGTGGTTGTATGAACAATAAAAACGCGAAAACTGGGGTAAGGTTTTAACAAGAGATGGCGTTTGGAAAGACTAATTGGTGTATATCCACGAATGCATTCCGGTAAGTGTTTTTGTAAGAGGAAAGATAGAACACAGGAGTCCGTTAAAGATAGGATAGAAGGACATCATAATATATAATTCGTAGAGGTTGTTGAGTAGGAAACTAACAGGTACTGCATGATTCAGCACCAGATAGAAACGATTCCATTTGACAGCACACTTTTTAGTCCGAAAACCTAAAATTTGATCTCTGCTCACTACACGGTGAACGAGTAAACTGCCGAAAGGACCTAGTACTGCATGTCCCTGGAACCATATGATTTCAACCGTATCTGAACCTTGTGGTCACACTGATAAGTGCCTGGTCGTGAATTTGGTTCTCGACATGTGTGACGCTGGTAAGATCGGGTGGCCACTGTAAGCAACCGCTGGACCACGGTTCGCACTCTAATCTACGATATTTCATCGTTTCGGTGGGTTTAGTCGCTTGGTCCTAACGGTTGTCAACTACAGGTTTCGATATAGTTCGGTCTTCATAGTTGATATTAACATTATCTATTCTGATGAAGTATTTAGATTACTCACTTCAAAACTGGATACCGAAGGTTAGTGAGTGATTGTGATTAAACTGATAGAGGTGAAGTGTCGGCCAAACCTAATACATCCCGGTGGCTATCGCGTCTTCTGTTCAGTTCATACATACAACCACAGTAACTCGCTTGGTAACAATATTATGTTACGACGAACTGATTTCTAATACACCGATTGGTACTTATATTTATCGGTAGGCACAGAAAAAAGATGACCATTTACGTTTGCTACAGTGCTGTTTTTTATCCTGTAATATGAGAGCGAAACTTAAATACTATTTTTGGACTTAGCGATGACACGAAGATCAGAAAGTTACTTATAGTGACGCACAGGTAGGAAGAAGTCCTGATGTGTTCGTTATCTTCATTTCCAATTAGTCACAATTGTGGCCCTGTTTGCAGTTCGACTAACAACAAGAAAGAGAATTTACACAAAGGATACTATCGTAGTGGAACTAAACGAGCCACGTAATACTCTCCGGAAAAAATTGATAACACATATGTAAGAAGGCGATAAATACAAGGCTAGGTAAGTACTGGTGATAACAACAACTTTTTAAAATAACACCGCCTGGCAAAGGCAATGCAACAACCGAAGTGAGTGCATGTAAACCGCTAATGCAGTCAGCAATACCAAGTACGTCGTGAATTCCGTTGTAACATCCCATCCAAACTGGACGGTTACAATTAGTATGCAAGACAATATGCCTAACAGGGTTGCCTCAGTGTTGATACAGATATCTGACTATTCCTATGATTCAGTATACGTAGGCTACACTGTTAGGATTTTATCAGAAAGAAATAGTAAAAACGGTCCATCACAACTCTACTCACGGACAACGAAGAACACGAACTCATCCATCCTGTCCGATCTGTTTGACTGTGCTAGACACTGACGTGGAAGCGGCATTTCAGATCGTCTACCGATCAAACCACGGAAGGCCAAGTGGCACATTTTTTTCGCTGCCAAAGCAGGCGCAAGCTTATTACACCACCAGGAGTTGTGTTCCATAACAATCCGTTTATATGATGGAACTGCCAGGACCGTATACATACAACCAACTGTTGTTGCCAAAATGAACTCCAACTGCACCTGTTCGACCTGATTAATATTGACTATCTCTATCCGGTCCGTGGTCACAACCACAACGAATTTATGTAGGATCTAACCTAACAATCTTACTTCATTTTTGATCAGTAACGATTATGTTATGAGTCATTTTTTTACACAATTTGGCCAGCTTTATAAGGGAAGTGACTGGAAACGGCACTCTTCATCAAACTTTTGGTTTTTCTTATTTCTACTGGAACTTTAGTAATTCAAAACAATTAACAAAGACGAGTGAAAGTAAGTTTATGCATCCTACGCTATAAATTATGTGGCCTTCGTAACAATCATTCCATTATTACTGTTTGGTTTTTTAAAGTCTCTCAAGGTTCACTAATATTTACAATCTCAGCGTATAAAAGAACTGAATTTCCTAGATACCTTCTCTGCCGCCGGTTTTCAGTTAACTGATAGACATCTTTTAGCAGAACTATCGCGTGCGATCTTCTAATGAACGTTAGCATGCGATCTACGCACTCTCTGTTCGATGTACACATTTATGACTGTGAAAGGGCGATTCCCGTGTAACACACCACTGATAAGCTAACCAGATGTAAGAGCAAATCACCTATCAATTGATACTACAACGGCATAGACCTCGTCGTTGTAACCTCACTAAAAGCATCTCGTACAACATTTTGTCCAACAGTGAAATCGCTGAGTTTCATTGAGAACCACTCCATATGGTTGAGCTTAAACGGAAGCAAAATCTCTCATGTGTCTATGAGTGATACACAGACCAGTTGCAACGACGAAGTAACCTTAACTACACAACACTCGAAAGTGTGTACAAACAGGACAAATAAACAAACAAACAAAAATGGCTAGTGGGATCATAAAGTGGTAACTACTGCTTCAACCCAAACTGTCACACCTTTTGGTATGATCAGCGTTTGGCTATCTGCATAAATATTGCTAGACTACGAAAAATCACTCAAGTATTCTTCACCAGTTCCGGAACCAATTGTAATTTTAATTGCAAGACAGTAACTAAATTTTGTGTGCGAGATTTCAAGTGGAACTACTTCGTTAGATGAAGATGTTTCAACCGGATATCAACTTGTTAGAACTTACACCACCGAAGGTCTTGTGGTGCTTTCGTGAAATGCACCGTTACTACTTAAAGTGGTTTCTAGTAAAATATCAATGTTATTCAGTAGTTGTATGTTAAAGAACAAGTCCTGTTTGATTGCAGTTCAGTCTTTGCAGAGTGGAATTTTGGTGACAGAATGGTGATTAGTCAAAACTGGCACAAACGAGCTCACGTTCGAGAGTATGGCTTTTGAGCAGTTTTTTCAGAGGTGACCCTACCCTGTTTTTCCAATGATGACTTAAACCTTTCATAATCGAACATGTGCTTTTTTAATGGTAAATAGTCTCAGATATGAATCTGTATAAGTTTTCATACAGTCATAATCAGTGACGGAAACAACATGTATATAACGTGCGATGTGCTTTATCGACCAACCCACAAAATCATTCAGTGAGTGAAATTGTCACGCGTACTGGTTTTCCCTATGGTATTATCCAACAAAACTGTTTGATTACAAGAGGGTCGGCATTTTTTTGTCCCCTTGCGAAACCTGATTAACAAACACAGGACAAGGTTATACTGAACACTCCGACAAAGATGTTATCTTGCACTGTCACTGTCAATGTAAACAACTGCGTTCTGGAAGTTGAGTTGAAACTAAAGAACCCCACATTGATCCGATTACATGTATATTTGCTCTAAATTGCCGTCAAATTTTACAGCCCAACGGCCCTACTTTATGTGGAGGTAATCCTTTCCTTCTCTCTAGAGGAAATGTAACTTATCAACATGTGATGCAAACCTTATGATCTCTATACATTGGACCTTGCGTGTTAACCAAATGAAGTGACACATTAGGGATCCTAGATTCTGATTGTAAGTAATGGTTTTCAGCAAGTATGTCTCGTCTATGTATTTACCATTTAAACTGTTGTGAAGAGCCTTGAATCAACCGCAGCATCATTTGATTCAAGTACACTGCTCTGTATACAGCCCAGTTTGCGCCGCTATTAACGTTCTTAAGTCAGCCATTCGTTTTCTATAAATAGAGACGCCACCTATGTAAAACGGGCGAAATAGTTTTCCAGAGAGTGTTCAGGTTTTCTTACATTTGCACTGCTTTAGGTATCTTACAAGTTTGCTTTTTTTGTTATAAATATATATATATATATATAAACTGACTGCAGCCGCTAATTCGGCGATGAATCAGAATAAAGTATTCTGTGCTTTCATCTGTGTGTTTCCAGCTGTAGACTACCGGCTCACTCATGTAATAATCGCGTGCAAAGCATAATAACGAACACTTTTAGTGGGTTGCGGTATACAACTCTCCACCGTCTGAAGTAGCTTTATAGCAGTGTTGATGGATGAAAAACTGGTCATTACTCCCTGATTCTCTTAAGACGATCAACAACAGGTGAACAACACAGAAGCACAGTTTAGATGTGATGAGTCGGTCATGGAGTACTGGTGAAAAAGCCAGCGGGATACACAGCGGATTCGAATTCCAAACATTATTTCGGACGATGGTATATGTTACTGAATCATTGTACTAACGAAGCAAAGTTAGTCGAGTGAGTTACCACGTTCATTGATGAGCAGCAGAGTTTAGCAAGACCCGAAAGTCGCTTCGTGTCCAAGATGTGCAGTAATGCATAGATGTGTCTATGCACTATTCTAAGAACAGAGTGACAGAAACCATGCTAACCGGAGAAAAACAAAGTTCGTCCGATCGATTTAAATCGTCCTAAAGTTTTTGATTTTGCAAGTTAGACTTCCCGCGTCGAAAGATAGGATTTCGAATAAGGTTGCTCACAAGTGTGCAGCGTTTAAGTGATTGAAATGAGAATTTAGACATTCAATGAAATCTTATTATCCATCAAAGCAGATGGTTTTTAGCTTGACCACCCAATTCACTCCTTCAACATTTAAAGCGATCATCTAGCAAAAATTCAAATGACAGATGTATGATATACAGTAGAGGTTCCCAGAATTTTTCAACCCGTTACCTTCAAGTTGTATAAATACAAAGCTTTCGCTCTCCTAGTTCAATGTGTTTCATGTATAGATTAAGGTCAGAACTGGAGCAGGCATACATCGCTATCACGTTCAAATATATGTTTGTATACGAGGTTGAAGGTCAGTATGATGGATATATTTGTTGTAGTTATAGCAACTTATCATCATCTGGATGAAAGTCACTTAGAAGAAGTCTCAGATCTCATATCTTGATATCTGAAGTGTCTTTCTAGTTCATCATTTCTTATATCGCGCACAGAGGAGATACCGTCGATTTCAGGATATGTTAATCTCCACTGTAGTTGTAAAAGTACACAGTGAAAAACTGGGAGATCTCTCAAAGAAGTATTATTCATAGAGTTTATGAACACAACTAAATTGTATATTGTGATCTTCATCTGAAGAGATTGAGTTGGACGCACTGATTTGCGCTCTAAGTTTATAAACTGGTTGGTGGCAATTCACCATAACTGATGCTGAGTTTACTTGTAGAAATCTAGATGGTAGGTGAGGCACCACAATTATTTCTGAACGACCTGTGTGAAAAGGACGCACTGCCCTCGCGATGAACTCTAGAAAAAAAGTTTAACTGGTAGTGGACTTTCAGTACGTTCATTTATCCGTTTGTGTAAAGGGTATGATCGTTTTCCGAATTAGTTTCACCGAACTGAACGGTCGCAAGGTAATAACCACAGAATTTCTTACGCCACTCAAGTCGGTGTATGGCTGTGGTAGACTACAATTTCTTAGTCCTCAAGGTGACAGTTTGCTAATCAGTTGACATTACTTGACATTATACTCCTTACAACAACTCAGCTTATACTGAACCGTCGGCATTCAACTGGAGCCATTCAAGTGCAGCTGTTCTTTCAGAAAAAGACTGAACATTTCAATCGTTCCCCTGTTTACGTTTACCGTTCCAACCGGTTTCCCGACCAACAGTTAACGGGCTCAGCTCAACTCAATATTAAGTCCAGTCGAATGAAATGCCGACAAGTGCCCAAAGACAGACTGTTCATGGATACGACCATAATACTATCCGAGCATACTGTAGTTGAGTAGCATGTTGGTGCAAGAGCACTTGCCTTACCAAATACTCTAATGCCATCCAGAGATGGAAAATCCTCAACAGTTTACTTCACTTGTCATCCATACATGTGGCTTTGCTTTCAGCATATTCCACTACGAACATCCGCAAGTTAATATATTTAGCTGAATAGTTAAAATCTTGAAATTCGATTTATTTCAACCAACTACTTTGTGTAAATGTAAGAGAAAAGTCGAGTTTATCTTTGGTCCACTATTTCTGAAATTACCTACTGCTACATAGATGTCACGGTCATACGCATGCCGTCCTTTGAATTTAGATCACTAGTTACCACCTGATCAGGTCTTCGTTGGGAAGTATTCTTGCTTAATGTTGCTTGATACCTAGTATGCATAGCACGCACAGTACAAGCCTCCCTACATTTTAATCTGGCGAACCGCGTAGGATGATCAGCAGCTGTCGACAACTCGTAATCGTGGTACTTGAGCTACGTTATAAACATATGAGTTGTCTCAATGATTATCTACGGTTTAACAATTGGTCCATTTGAAACTCTTAAGTTCCGACTGTAGTTCACATAAACCTAAGCATTTAGATCAAGTAGTTGCACAGTTTAGTAAACACCTATCGTGCTGCAGAGAAATGGGCAAATGAACGACGTTTTGTAATTGGCCACAACTCGGAAACGGAACAGTTTATACCGTATTCAGTTCACAGCTCTCTGAGTGAGTTTCGCTAAGAACCAAACCAGTACTTCAGCTGATTGCAAAATGAACCGAACAAACGAATCAAGTAGATTTCAATAACTGTGAAGCGAACGCAAGTGGGATTTCACGACGCAGAAAAATGCAACCCATCAACTACTGTTGATCAGAGGGAATTTTAATGTCTTCGAGGGTCAGTTCTCTAAATGTAATGCTGCACAAGGAAGTTAGGATGAAAGGCATCATCTTGAAAAAACGCTCGTCTAGATATCCACGTTAGTGGGAGAACAAAGTAGACAATACTAGGCGAGTAGATTGATAAACAGCCGCTTTTGAAAACTGAATTACCAAGCGCATGAAGGGAAACCGTTTGATCCCCAAAAATCACAAAGCGCGCATTTACCCAAAGTTTGGTTGACCTACTCCAATGAATACTGTGTTTACATGAATGATATGATTGGTATTGTATTAAAATTTTACTGGTGGTGACAGATGAAATTAGATGTCTAGCACACATAAACGAACAGGCAAAAAATATGTTACACTGGTGTTATTCTAGTTGAGAGAGAAACGATCATCCAACAACCTTAACTAGAGCTTGAGTTCAAGCTCCATAAGCGAAATGCAACACAAAATTGAAATTTACAAAAAACGATAAACACATGCTTACCTGAAAGTGGCTAACTGGATTCACATCATTTCAGAAGCAATCCGTCTTCGAATGAACGCTGTTGTTGTACAACTGGCTCCGATGGTTAGGTTTGTAGATGAGCAGTCGGAAGGCCGTTCTGTTCACCGATTAAATCCGGACGTTAGCTATTTTTGAAGGGGTAGGGAAGGCACCGGATAACCCGGGGAATGAGATGGAGTTGTGTGTAGTGGCTCAGTGTTGACGTGACCAATCCCCAATCGTGTGTGGTATTTGATATGAACAGTAAAGTTACGCCCACCGTTCACTCAGGATGTGCGTTGGTGCGCACATGTGCCTGTGTTTGCATTCAATAGCCACACTCTTGAAAACCGTGGAAAAATGTGCAAAAGTGCTTTAGTTTACAAACGTTGCAGTTATGCGCGACCTCGGTGATAAAGTGCTGTCCGAACAGCGGTTATTAATAAGTGTTTTTTAGAATGGACGACGTCCTTCATTGGGGTTGCAAGTCCTCATTTTGAAGTGTTGCACTGCTTCTGAACATCATTTTCCGCCTGTTACAGTATATATGGGACTGCGCGCGCGTGCGTTCACCAAGCCTATGCGCATTTATTGCGTGGTTCGTCGCTGTCCTGTCGTGACGCCCCGCGTACGGATCTGGCAGCGGTGTGACGCCTCGCTTCTATCTCACACGCTTTATGGTTCGTTCCGTGTGCGTCCGCGCCTGCATGTGTATGTGTGTATGTGTGTGCGCATAGCGTTAAATTGCGCCCGTGCTTGCGTATGCGTGTGCATGCGCGCTCACACCACCGCCTTGCAGGTGATGTGTGAAGAAGCACGCCGGGGCCTTCGTAACAATTTGCTGCTTGTATGTCTATTCTTGTGTCGGCTTGGCTTGGGGGGAGATACGCTATAAGGCTTGGCTATACCAGGTCTAGCCTCGTGGTGTGTGTGCAAGTGTGGCCATGCGGTGTGTTTGTAGAGTACGTGTTTCAACATCTCCTGCTGACCCCCTCCCTTGCCGCTCATCAGCTTACAGACTGTCCTGCCTGCAATGTCACATTATGGCCATTCTTTTCGCGCCCATTTCTCTCCAACTGTCTTAGTCTGCTTGCGGCTCTGTGGTTCACTGGTGGCGCAGGCGGACTGTCGCCGACTGTCGTTCGCTTGACTTTATTTCGGAGTTGGGAAAAACAAGAGCGAATCGGGTTAAGCGTTTGCTCAGTTTTGTGTGTATATGTGCGTATTCTGGTTAAGTGGTGGCAACAGCACTGTAAGGTTTCCTGGCCCTACCTTCTAGAAACCCCTCTTTGTTAGTCAAAACGTGAACTGGGATCCCAGAAGAAGATGAGCGACGGTCCCTGCATGTTTGTCTTGCTGGTCGCGCGAAAACGACACCGCAGGTAGTGAAGTGGATATCAACTGATTCGGTCAATTCACGCATGTAATGATGTAATGGAGTATTACATTGTAATGAACTTGAATGATTAAATTTCACATCTACGAGACTGTAAAAGTAACTTAATGGGAAATGTATTTTTGTTTAATATGCGTTAGCGAAGGTTGAACCATTAGAAATATCTCCGAACCAGTTCCCGTGTACAAACGTACGCACAGGTACGCACACACAACCTAGTAGTTAATGTAAGCGCCACACACCACGTTTCACGATCGATCCTGATTGAAGCACGTCTAGTATCCGGACAAGTGCACAACAGAATGACAGTAGTCTTTAGCACTATCAGCCCCATGCGTACTAACGCAAATGTTGGCTCAGGTGTTGACGGCGCCCTACTGTCTACGGCACATGAACGTGAATTACGATTGTCATGGCTACAGGCGTCGGCTCCCGTCATAGTCATACCCACTGAGCTCTTATTGGTTGCTCGATTTCGATAGAGTGACACAGACAGACCACACTGACTGTAATTTTGACCAATCAGTTGTGTGAGTTGCCACCGTATGGTATCAACCGAGTGGTGCCATACTGTCTGTTCAAACATGCTGTGCTTGTTTGTGTGGTAGCCCAGGTAAACCGGCGCCATTTGGCTTTTGTGCTGGTAGGATTAGGATACACGGCCTGCCTGTGTTGTTTTCGATTCCGCAGCGAGTCAGTCTGAACTGGGCTAGGTTTGTGTGTGATAAGCATAACAGTATGTGATGCTGATAATTTCAAAACACCAACTTGATATTTTAAATGATAATAAGTACTAGATAATCTGTAGTAAATAATGAAACACATGGAATGTGTCTCGATTAATGAACCGTGCAAATGGAAGTTGTCAAAAGGGTGGTAAAGAAGTAACCGCAATGCAATCACAATGGAGGACCAGTGAACGAATTTTCGTCGTTTCTCAAGTAACCATGTAGCACCAAGTTCAGCAAGTAGGAAAATTTTGAACATTCAGTGTTAATTGCTCTTTACTTATGTCATTCACGACAATGATTTGCTAAAACAGAATGGACAAAAGACACTGGCGTTATTCGTTCACGCATCATCGCTAGATCTTAACGACATACAATGATGATAGAATAAACAGACATCATCCTGTGTAAGTAAATAGTGGTGTGACCAAAAGAGTTTCATTTGGTATGATTACATATCTGCTTGGTTCCGATTATTCCATTAGTACAGAAGATATTTATGATATTTATGCTAAACGAAGACGGCGAGGTTTTGAGTATCGACAGTTATTGATGCCGTTAGTACTATCTTGCAAAACCTTTATCCCTGTGCTCAGAAGAAATCAGTGTGGACGCTTAGTCCCGCTCAGAATATAGTCAATCGCAGTTTGGGACAGTAATTATGAGAAGTACGAGTAACAAGTTGCTCCCTGTGTACATTTCCATAGGGGTTGCCTCGAATTTTTGGTTTTCATCGTCTTCGAGAGAGATTTCTAGAGAGACTTTTTAAAAAATGTGACCTAATGTCTGCGGGTTTGTTCTTTATTTCGTCTACCACAGCTGTGTCCCACTCAGTTGGCTGTAATTTTCTGTAGTTTGTCATGGGGAAAACGAAGTGAAGTAGAAGCGAAAGAAATTTCTTCACGATAGCGTTTTGTCGAATCAACATAGTGAACGGAATAAGTTTTCATTAATATAAGGCAGACGATGAGTATCGCCCTTTTCCGATACTAACTGGGTAGGAA
>LUCH01000163.1:140084-158892 GCA_013368495.1 Paragonimus heterotremus
CCACTTCAAGAGGCTACCAAATCTGTTAACTTATTACTGGTTTTGAAAGCCTTAAATTTCATCGCGAAATTTCATCAAAATAAACCATTAATTTTCCACTGGGTGCACCATGAGTTCGGAAAGGATGATTACTTCAACCAAATTCCTCGCGTGACCCAGTAAGTCACGGATCTTACTTGGTTGTTTTTGTTGCAACTATGCACCGAACAACCATAAACAAAAGAGCTTAAAAGAGACATTGAAATGCATAACGCTTTTGAGAGTACCCACTATAGTTTTGAGAATCACAAGGTAGCTAACAAGATTTGTTCCCCACGTATCATCAAGATGTCGAGGACAACACAATAAACAAGAAAGTACTTACCAGATAAAACAGACAATCTGTCCAAAGAGCCACTGAGGGCAACTTGTTACTCGTACTTCTCATAATTACTGTCCCAAACTGCGATTGACTATATTCTGAGCGGGACTAAGCGTCCACACTGATTTCTTCTGAGCACAGGGATAAAGGTTTTGCAAGATAGTACTAACGGCATCAATAACTGTCGATACTCAAAACCTCGCCGTCTTCGTTTAGCATTTTAAAAATTACGTAAAATATTTCATAAATATCTTCTGTACTAATGGAATAATCGGAATCAAGCAGATATGTAATCATACTAAATGAAACTCTTTTGGTCACACCACTATTTACTTACACAGGATCATATGCAACCTAACCAAATTTCTGAAGAAAATGCCATCAGTTACAGGTTTTCAAGTGTGGTATAATTTTCTCAGTTCAGACCTTTATCAGTTTACTTACAAAGAACTTTCAAAAGCAGTACTGATTTATCATATTCGAAAGCTTGGTTATGTGGCTGAACTGTTCCTGTGAGATTAGTATTTAAATTTGCCATTTCACATACACACACACCAAAAACCGAGACCATCGTTGCCGATTTTCATCACGCCGTCTTGGTTACCACTGCGGTCGTGTTATACTCCCCACCAGTATGCAAATATGACAGGGAATTTCTGACAGCTGTTTACTCGATCTACGTGACTGGACAGTGTTAGACGTGACTGAATACCGAGTCTAGGTGCTTGCGGGGTCAAAGGCCACAGAAAACCTGGCGCCGGCGTTCAATTTTAATTGCTTTTTTTCTGCGATGCAAACGATAGGTGTTATGTTGAACAGGAATAAACAGCCCTCGATCCATCTCCAGGTCGGGGTTGTTGAGACTTGATGTTGTTAGGTCGAGCGCATCATATTCACAGCATGGGGTGAGAACAGTACGTGGTGTTTCCTCAGCTGCGGACTCTCTGTCAGGCGTGCTGGCTTTCTCGGACCAAGGGAATTGTGTATGTATGTGTAAATGGGTTTGATGGGCGCATCCTGCGCTAGATAGGGGACCGGCAAATTCACTTCAACTACAGCCACTAGCATCGCCACCATCAGCAATGGTCACAGTAGCACTTATTCATAGTCCGACCCAAACAGACCGGATTGTCATTAAAAGGACGAGTGCAGTTGGCCTAATGAGAAAAACACATTAGACCCTGTTGTCAGATAAGACCCATTCATATTATTGCGAATAGGCGTAATGTGATGGTTGTTGTGGCCGTTAGATATGCAAAGGTGACATGATGGATTGTTTGTGAATTTGGTTGCCATACGTGCGGATCGATTTCGGTAAATCGGCTTGGCAATGCTAAAGCCGGTGTGAGTGAAATTTTGGTTGTCAGTGTGAAAATGTCTCACACTGTTAATCGTGAGGTGACATACCCCACCCGACTAAGTGAAATCACCTGATGGATGGAAGAAACTGCGGTAAGGTAAGCAGTAGTTGTATGCTCAGCCATCTAGCACCGATAATTACTACCAACCTAATTGTTACAATTAAGAGTTTAATGGTCTTTCTTATGATATATCGAACACTGTTGATCTTCGCATACGAATATGTACGGTCTCCTAAGCGCATTGGCTACACAACCAAAATTTGTAGGAGGAACTTTTGTTATGGTATTTCAACTGATCAGCCTGTCGATAACAAGCCCTTCTCACAACTAGTTGGGTGACTGTTGTACATATATGACGAGATGTGCGTATCATGGGGATAAGCCCGCAGATGTACAACACAGGTTGAAGGCATGGGCAACAGGCTTAGCTACTCAGTCGGCGTTTGAAGGTCATGTGGCCGTTGTATAGACTACTGGAGATAATCAGGTGTGAAGTTGGAGAAGACATAAAATCCTAATCATTATTTCGGTGGTCGAGTGCAGACACATTTTATGCCTATTGAAAACTGAAGTATCATGCAGTCGTTATGTATCAAGTAGATACATCAGAGTAGTGGATTACCGCTCCATCAACTCCTTTACGATCCACAAAAGACAGCGACTAAAAATAATGAGAGAGTTCTCTGATTAAAATTCTGGCTGATGTCTCCTCATAATGAATTTGTACCCATCGTGATTCCACATTCGGAAAGCAACGTTGTTGAATGTCCCACATTGACAGGGGCGGAAAATGACATCCACCGCCTTCATGTGGGGAAGCACGTTAACCATTCCATGTCTCAACTGTTCGCACGAACCAAGAATAGTTAAGTGCATCAAATGCCCATTTGGTATGATATGACTTTGTCGTTGTTCAAAGAAACAGTAACCTGTACCATCTTCCACAAAGACGATGAACAACGCGTAGCGATAAACCAACAAGCCCAAATAAGCAAAACAAGATTGAATCACAATGAGACGGTATCACTGAACAAATTGTCGAAGTGAATAACTAGACAAACTCAACAGTTTTAAACGACGGATCGTTTCCAGGAAATAATTTACAATTTACTGCTGAACAGGCTAAAGATGACTTATGATCACATAGTATGGCATTCATACCCAACAGAGCTCTTCCGGGCATTCAACAGGTTCAAAAACGATGGGGTACGAGCCGAGCTCAAAGAAGGTGATGCACGCACCACTAACTGGCAACTGACTGTTCGCAGAACTATTAAGTCGACGCGATAAAAAACCCTTGGGCCAAGGTCCACTTAACGGTCAGATAAAGGAGAGGGAGAATACACAGGAGAGGGACAGAATTCCCACATGATTGTACTTGAAAAAGCGGTACATAGCTCATTCCGCTTATTGTAGTCGGGAGATGCGCGATAGACTTTATGTACTTGTTGACACATTTTGCATCATTGTTCATTTATCCGCTGAAGTAGTATGCTGAAGCTCAAAGTAGTTTGATACGATGTCAAACGACTTTCACCAAATAGTTACCTAGATTATTTGCTCAGGTAAATGTGGGAGAAGAACAGGAGTGAATAGCACCAGCTTGGCTTCCTTGTGGTTCATTTGCAAGAATAGCATTCTACGCCCAATGTTCACACCTCCGTATGCATATATCATACAAACTACTGAATAAAAATGGACAGAAGCTTCTGATTACGATCAGCCCATGAGGAACAGGGATGACAGTACTTGACTCACTGCAATTTTCGTAGAGACCCTCCTCTCTGTATACCAAAACACCGCATGCTTTTTACAAATGACAACAATTCTTTAGTTGGCAAATACGTTTGAGGCTTTACAGGTGACTCAAGACTTCTCTAGACAAGACACCATGTGATATGATTTTGTATTATGTAACACCACTCATTCTAGTGCAGCAATATCAGATAAACAGGCGTCCGCAGTCCCGTAATCATGAGAGTAATCTACTACAGCTTATCCCAGAGATACTTTATGCGATTAAGACGAAGGGTTTAGACAGCCCTTGCAGGGCTGTACCTGTAAGTCATAGTACCAATTTCTTAAACAGTTATACGTCTCCGACTGGTTGATATTGAGAGCTAGCTTGATTTTAATAGAGTTTGCAGAATGGAATGTTTACGCGCACATATATCAGGATGTTTTCGGTAACCGCGTTACGCAATTTATAGATCACGTCCAGTTACAACCAACTAACTTGATTTGCGGTAGTTTCACAGTGTCTTCCTAGTGCATATAGTGCCACCCTAGTGCAATTGCACTAGGTCAAGTGAAGAATTTTGTTGTCTGAAACAGTAGACCAGTTAACAAATTTGCAATCGACCGCAAGAAAACTAAACTTTGCTTATTGTCTATCATTTTCTGTACCCGATTATTCTGTGTCAACATTCATCCCATTATCCAGGATTATTCCATCATTGCCTTACTGTGAATAGTTCACTTACAATTACGGCATAGAAACAGCCGCAAAAGCAATTTATAAAATTTTAACAAGGGAGTTGATCGGAGGGACCATTAAAACGTATCCCTCCAGTTTCGCCTGTCAACAACGATTATGTGTACGGACATATTTTTAACAATCTGCTAGTGGCAGATCAGTACATTGTTGTTTTATTTTATTTTCCTTCTGACCTGTTAAACTGTAGATTCTACTATTTTTTTGTATTTTTCCATTCAGTAGTATTAGAAGCCAACAATTCATTTGAGATTATGACTGCATGCATGCCAATCTACAGTTCAAAATTGTCTAAAATGTATTAACATTTTCTGATGCGTAGAGTACATAATTTTTCGTGAAGTAAGTAGTGAACACAGAAACTTATCTAATGTACTATTACAGGCTGTCACATTTGGATGTCCATTCAATTTCTGATACGCACTCCGCTCGATAAGTGAAATCGGAAATCGTCAGTGGAACATTATAGTTGCTGTCCAGTTCAGATGTCTGACCGAACATTTTCTGTTTCCTCATATTTTGATAAGCACACAGGTTTTGTGAGTCGTCTACTGTATCGGTCTTATCGAGTTGTTTAGGTTAAACGTTATTCTACTTTTTGGTTGACCACAGATTCTGTCAGAAGTCGACCGATCAACTTCGTGTTTACAACATCCAGAAGACTCAACAGAAAGTCTTTATTTATTAGTTTTCTCTTTGACCTGGTGTTTCGTCATAAATTACGCACAGCCGTTTTTGATCTTCACTGAATCACAACTAACTGTTATCAAATATTGTGGTACGATTGCCAGGATCATTAATTGTTCGAATGGTTTCAAGTCACCTGTTTATAGCTTATCCAGAAATTAGAAAGTACCAGTTTGATTTATATCCATGGACGAATATTACCTATTCAAGGATATCCTTCTGTTGTGTTAAGAAATTTGCTATTGCGGCTTATATGTCTGTTCCGAAGCTGAAATAACGCACATAAATGTATCATCACGAAGTAAACCACTCATTCGTCGGCACTAATCGTTTCAGTCGCCGTTTATGCGATCCGTATTGAACTGACCGGGCACTCCGGTTCTAGATGTGTGTACGCGAGTTTATCTAAACAAAACCGGTGACGATTCGTTTTCCTATTTCGTATGACCAATGAAATACTCACTAGCGTGCGCACTCGGAAAACGTTCCTGTCATCGATACTATGAATAGTCCATTGCAATAACGGTTTGTACCAAAATCTAGTCATTTGCGCGACCATCATGATAAGTGTATTTATAGCGTCGTTGATGAAACCTGTTACTTCAGAGTGTTGTGAACACTCAACGTGCATGATATTTATACATAGTGTTTTGGTTGTAGCCTGTTTTGTTCGAACTGCGCTTGAACCGTTTACAATCAACTTAAAGCAGGATATATCTAGCTTTTTTGACGAAAAATCACTCCGGGAAACCAAGCCTGGACGTACTCTTAGAGATAAATGGAAAAAACTGAGTACCATTATAGTTTTTTTCATTAGGCCTGTGTGTTACAAATGATTTAAGTTGTTCTTCGTTTTTCCTAAAATAAATCTAGAACAGTATGTTCACTTCAACCAGAAATGAAGTGATGACATCCCGCAAAACTTAAGTCGTCTAGGAAAACTACTTCATGATCATATCCCGTTGAAGGCTTTCCATCAGTGGATTGACATTAATGTAACGCTGTGAAGGACAATTGATCCCGAAACGTATTATACTCAAGTACAACTGCAAAGTCTGTGAAATAATGAGCGAACAATAGACTCCATGTAATTGATTAGACCTGAACCAGACATCGGCTGAAAGTTATTTCACACATTTAGTGTCATATTTGCGAGGGGTAAGAAGAGTTGTGTGGGATTCAAATACTTATCAACTTCCTTGTGAAGCACGGGTAAGGGTTACTTCGTGTCACTGGGTTGGATTTGTTCTCCCCAATAAACGATTTGATGAAACCTCTGTACATGTGTTGGTTTCAGAATGGCTTATGGAATCCGTTACTATTGTGTTGACGAGAACATCCTGACAAAATAATTTTATTTAATCTGTCAAAGTTTAAACGTAAAATCACAGTTCATAATTTTGCTCCTCCAGGCAGTTTCTTTGATTTAAGTTACAAATGTACGACTAGCAGCTCCAAAATACACTCAAACAGTAGAAACATATTTACACCAAATGAAATGTAAAATACTGTTATAAATCCCGGTTGGTTAACATTATAATGCACCCTGTATTATCCAGATATTCCCAGTTGATTGTTAGTTCATTGATAGGCTCACTAAAATCATTGACAAACGTTCGTCTGGCTGATGTGACGAAGAGATAGTGTCGTGTATCGTGAAAACAATCGTATACTGCTGGTGCATGTCTGTGTGTGCTCGCTGACTGCAGCCAAGTGGACTCTGTTCGATCTCATCCGACTCGGTGTGTATTCGTTTTTCAAAGCGGAACGCTAATCTAACCGACATCGCTGACCTGTCGAACGAACGTTGACAAGCAGTTGTCGATCAGAAGATCCACGAGGAACCAATATCACGAGCGGGTGCGTTTGCAACTGTGTGCATGAAAGCTGGCAGAACAGGGCGCAGATGACACTCTGGTTCAGACCACCCAGGTTTGGCTCAGGCTACGAAATCTTCGACATCAGATACATCTCAGACGTTCACAAGTGTGCTCTGTCGGCACAGGTGAACTCTGGATAAGAAATTACATTTGACGTGTGCTGTCTTGCTGGTAGGTGGCTAGTGAGAGTTAGTATCTACGTCCAGTTAAACCAGATACCATGTTGCTACCAAGTTAAGTGCCTGATAAGACAGTGTGTATTCACTTGACGAATACGTTAGTAACAGATAACATAACTAGAAGCAAGTGTGATATTATTTGTACGACTGAAAACTTTACAGAGGTGACCATTTTAGGAAAGTATGCTTTATTTACAGGACCGAAGTAGAGGAAAAGGATTTGGGAGCAAAATCGCATGGTAAAATTTTCCTTAAGGTCTTTTATTGCTTCTATTTGTGGATTTAGCTGGTGGCAATTACATATTAGGCTAATTGCCAGCGTTTAAACTTTAAATTAAAACCATTCACACTGAACGACAGCTTTCATATTATATTAATTTTCCCATACGTTCTTTTCAAAGCCAAACATGAAGCAAAGTTCGAGTAGGTCAAATGATTCCAGAAATAATCTTATTGTTTCTGTATCCACATGTTTTCATTTAGGCTGCCATTCTGTTTATTTTGAAAAGATCAAGTGACCATTTTGTTTCTACGAGCTTAGTCGCATATATTGCACCAGTCTATCCATGACACTAAACGTGCTCTTTACTGTCTATCTGGTCAACGTCACATGAATACACTGGCAAGAAAAATATCTTCGTTAACATTAGCAAAACAGTGTATGAGAAAATAATACACTAGACTTTGACAAATGCTGTACACATCTCATTTAAATAACCATCATATCTTCTATTATAATGAAAACTTCCGGGAGCGTCCGCATTAACTTAATCAACAAACATAAGGAAATAATAAACCGGAAGTCAGTAAACGGGCTGTTTTGTCATATGTAATGACAGGTGGTATTCTTCTGTAATAACATCCTAAAAGAAAGATTCACTACGAGGTGATCTGAAGACTAACAACAGTCAAGTAAAACTGCAGTAAGCAGCCTCCATTCCATCACATCAGTCTGAATATTTCGGATATTCAGAGGAATGACTGTGTACTAAATCTAACAGCGGGAGTACACGGAGTTGGATGCGAGTGAATGTGGATGGTTGTTGACGTTTATTTTTGAGATTCTAGGACGTTAACCGAAATGCATATGATGAGTGGACGTCGAGTGTCTTTCTGACATCCGAATTTCCGATTGGGTTTATGGTTTAATTGTTTTTGTGTGTACAAGATGAGTGGGACTTTAAAAGATTTATTCTTTGAATTCCCAAAATTTGCAGTTTCTGTCCAACCCTTGTGGTTCTGTATTACGTCTTGTGTTGTAAGGGATTGTTTTATTGCATGTTTGTCTTGTTGCTCTGTGTAAACTCAATACAAGACGATAACAATGTTATAGCTTATCACATTTTCCTTTTATAATGTGTTATATTAATTTAGATGCTTGGCTTGAATTTTATTGAATGACAATACCTATACATGATTGTAGCTTTCACACAGTGAGGTCGACACGAAGTTGTACACTGGAATTATGCTGCTAATCGGAGTTAAAATCTGGATCACAGTAAGCAAGTGCACTACTGATGAATCTTAACAAAAACAAACCTAGAATCTATTTTAACTTTTCCAAAAGTGGCTAACTGACGAACTTACGTAAATGTACTAGCTGAGAGCAACTATGGACGATGCCCGATTTATGTTGAATGAAGTCTTTTACAGCTCATCAGCTGTTTAATAGGTTTAATTAGTGTACGAGTAAATTGAATGTAACATACAGTCTTATACTGCTCAACGTCACTAATTATAGTACTCATTTACATTGGTTTCACAGTAGGATTGATTACAAAATCGAATATGCGATGCATTTTATGAGACGAAAAGATACGATAGACTAATATAACGTGGCCATGCTTCAGACAGTTTGGTAATGATGACCAGTTTTTTTCCGACGGCTTGTTTAACATACCGGTCATAACTAATACAGGGTCAGTCGCACTGCACAAACACACGTGCCTGGGTTCAAACCATGGTTGTCAAAATTGTGCACTGTCAACGAACGCCAACAGGAGTGAAAACAAAATTTAAAATCTCGTTTCGAAAGCTACCGGTTAACAAAGTTCCCCCCGGATAGAAAAAGTTGCGACTAGGTTTGAGCAATATTCAACACATAACAGTGGGAAATCCTGGTCACCCACTAGTAAAGGAGACTAAACTGACTACTTTTAACTTATACCTGAGCATTACTGAAACGCTTGTTGACTAAACGTCTACCGTTGTGTATATAACACAGTGTTAACGAGAATAGCTGGACCATTGCTGGAGTTTGTGGTCGGCCTATGAATAGCAGTTATTTCAAAAAAGTCAGTACTACGCCGAGTAGTTAAAGCTCGATTCACTTGAGCAGATTTGTGTGAAAGCGTGCTTAGCTGACAGTCCGTTTGCCTTCATTTTATCTTATTGACGCCTAATCGATACTTCCACTCCGCATTCATGCAATAAAAGATTGAGTATATAAGACAAGCGTGAGATCGTTTTTTCATCTTTCCGCAGTGGGGAACGGAAACTATATATACCTACAATTGACCTATGCACTCAATGAGCTGTACTGTGTACACAGATGGCACTGGTTACCATGGTTACGTTAAAAAAATGAATGGTGGCACTTATTAGGAGAAAGCAATTCCTGTGTAATGCCAAATGTGTCACTCTCGGTTCGTCAGAGTTGTATCGATATTATGTTTGCAAAATCCAGAACAGTCGTGTTTAGGTTTACCTATTCGGCTTTTCGGAATGAAGTCAGTTGTAACCAATACAAACAAGATAAATTTATGGTGTTACCTTTCAAAATATGCGGGAGGACATCATAACTCACACCGAAAGAGTTAGCTTGTCTCGGCTCATTATTCATCAGCTTGTCGCGTCTTTTTGTCCATAAAGTTTCTTCTAAAACATAGAGAATGGTTTGTGAGGTAAGGTGTTTCATACTGCAAATACTACGTGATTCAAGACGAGTCATATAAAGTTACACTTTTACTCACTTATTTCTATCACACTAATGAAGTGAACAAACTCATTATCAATCGCTCTGTAGGAAATCACTCTTGTGTCTGACTTTTGATAAGCCAGACAAAAAACGAAATCAGTGTCTCAAATGTGAGAACATTTTATTGGATACATGCGGGGAAATGACAGTTTTACACGTTGAACAGAACGCGATAAACCAAAAAATATATTAGACAAGCTGAGGTTATAAAAGGATCAATTTCAAACGAAAGAGGTGAGAAGTACAATATGAGACATTGCTTACAAATTCTGAGCAGATACCGAACTATTTGGTATAAAGTGACGATGTACAAATGAGCTCCTAGTTCCGTTAACTGAAGAGAGAAGAAGAATAAACAACGACATTAATATCAGCCACTTTTACAAATATACTAAATAAGCATTAGAGATAAGTGGCAAGAAAGTGAATATACACAAACTCTCCAATCAATTTCCTTAGAGTCGAGAGTGGTTTCAGTCGCTTTACATGAGTAAACGTGTCTAGTTTCAAAATCTAAAGATAAAATTTGTATAAATCATTTGAACTCAGAAGTGGCAAATACTCCTGAATAGTTTGCATAATCCCGATTGAATAATTAAGCTAAGGATAGATGAATAGATGGATGATACCGGTAGGCAAACGATCCGTAAATGAATTGATGAAGGCCGACAGAAAACTTTATGTAAATATTGTACTAATCAACAAAAGTGAATTGTAATGCTTCCTATCGGTTTTCGGTACAAAAGCTTTGCAACTAGGATGCAAGCGAACGACACGGATTTAAATTGCTTAGAGGACTATCGCTATTCGACAGCTGTAAGTTGTTCACTATCACTGTCTCATCAAAAGTTACAACGCAAGATTGTAGTTATAATTCCTAATAACTCCAGAAAGTGTTGTATTCAAGATAGTGAGAGAAACAGCAGTAATTTTGAGCAGCACATGCACATCATAAAACAATGTAGAACGACTCATATTTTAAGTCGATCAGAATAGCAGTTAACAACGCATGACCGTTTGATGAATTTTGCTAAGGAACAGATGGCTTGATCCACAGCAAGGCACATTTCTGGCAGAAATCAAATCACTGCATCAGCAATACCAACTGGTGTTCAGCTATCAGGCGGACCACGTGACATATAATTTCATAACCATTTATGAACAATCAGCTGTTTAGTTTATTGGAGATTTGGTCTTAAGAAATTTCTGTTTGAGACGTGAACTATCACCAATAAATCAAATTACCGATTTTTCATAAGTTGTTCTGAATCTATGAATCCTCAATGAATCTCAAGCATTTTTCAACAAATAGCATCTGGCATCTAGTGTCTGACCGTGTTATCAGATTGGATGAACAATCATATCAGAACGCCCGTCTTCATTTGTCTTTTTACCTGTTCAATGTGAAAACAGTCAAATTTTGCTCGTATTTTTATGCTCAAGGTTTTTCAAGCACTCACGTACTTATAAAACTGCGCGCCGTGTTTTTTTAGGGAAGAGTTTTGTCGTAATTCAACAAAGGCTTCTCCCTTACAATCTACTTAGGATGCGCATGTCTAAAGGTTAGTCCGGACTGGACAGAATAAATGTTCATGAAATCTTTAGTGTGGTTTTGCTTAACCGTCAGAAATGTTTGCTCCAATTTTATCAGACTCTAACTGCTGCACGAAACAAATTAAATATATGTTCCTAATTCTTCTTTCAACCCTGCAACTACAATCCTAACTCCCCATTTCATGGTGGTTACCCACCACACTTAAAGTTCGGTCTGTATGTTTAATCTTATAGCTGGAAATATCCTAATTGCAAGGAAAAGTTCAAAATTAGGTGCCTATTCGTCCATGGTCAGACAGTGCATGGCACCGCAAAAGAAACCTTTGCATGATTTGTGTTCACTTATTATGTGAAGAATATCTTAGACAGAAGTTGCACAGCAAATGATATTCGATAAATTTTGTGCATACGTAGACGGTGAACTTCGCGGTTAATTTCACTGTGAATAACAGAATGCATGGTTACAGACGAGTAGTAGGGGATTTTGATTTTCATATAAATTGAACATCACCCACAATTGATCGCAGCTGTCGCATTCCCATAGACGTTCCAGTCGGCCCATTTCGAAAAGAAGCACTAGACTGGAGTTTCGCTCTCATTAGAGCTCTTCAGTAGAGCATATCCTCGCCACTGCCGGGACTTGAACCACGGACACGCTGTTCATGAGGCAACCGTGTTTACCACTGCGCCATTGACCTCACATTGTTGCCCGCCTGCACTTACACAGAAACGGACTCGCCTAACCACTCGGTTTGCTTGCCTATCGTGCTGGCGCTCATTCATTCTAGTGGTCGACCATTTCATTTGAAGTACAAAGGCAACATCACGCTGGTCGGTAAACAACACTGGCATCTGCACTTGTGTATAGATCAGCAATACCCACGTGAATGATGTCGACAGTAAGAAAAAAGCAATTGACCTAAACCAATCTGAAGAGTTAACCCTCACTTATTGCGAAGTATATTATAGCAGTAAATCACTTGCATCACGCAGCCAAGTAGGTTCGACCAATGTTCTACAGTCAACCCCGCAATTAACACCGTTAAGCTAATCTATATATGACAGGTGAGTATCGACCAGTTTTTGACCATAGAAGTTGTTGATGCAGGTAAACTCGTTACACAAAAATCATTTGCATCAGCATGGTTTTTACTGAAAATTGTTCTGGAGTCGTTCGTTAGGAACTGCCGTACACGTATCAAT
Organism: Paragonimus heterotremus; assembly: GCA_013368495.1. Lineage (NCBI taxonomy): Eukaryota > Metazoa > Platyhelminthes > Trematoda > Plagiorchiida > Troglotrematidae > Paragonimus > Paragonimus heterotremus. The sequence goes on from LUCH01000163.1 coordinate 152,781, forward strand.
AAACACTGTTGGTTTTAGATTGGCAAGTGATAGACGTAAACAGTGAAACAAAAAAATTGGACGAAGTTCACAAAAAACTCACGGAAGAAGTGACCCACGGATAACCACTCACCATTTAGGCGGACCAGATATGAAGTCGTGTATACTCGTCTTTAACGTTCTGCTGAGTACTGTGTTGGGATGTATGAAAACCTGTCGCGTTTATCTTCACCCAGAGTATCGACCATCTACCGAAGTCAGCCGCCGTCAGTCCTCATGCTACCGAATGAATTATGCACTTAATAATCATATAAGGACACTGGAATATCAAGTGTACAAGCCAGCATATACACAGAACTCCGCTGCGGTCTCTTAATTGTTCACACATGAAAACCTTACGTAACCCGACGATTAGAATTACCTCAGCTGCCGAGTGTAATGCTTCATTCGGCCGATATATTAGCGAATGCCTATTGTTTCCTGACTTTCCTTCCGTTTTCTGTAGGCAACAGGAAAGCACAGATAGGAGAAATTTTCCAGTTAATTTCCGCGTCAGTTGCTGAAATGTCTGAACACCAGCTTCTTTCCCTACATTCTCGTTTGCCTCACAACCGTTCACTTCTTTTCGAAAAGTCTTATTCCACAAACAACGGCTGGGGATATCCGTTTTCGGATTAGCTTTGTCACAGCGGTTGATGCCAATGGACACCTGTTTTTGGGCATTTAAATATGTGACTCGCGTTACACTTCTCGCGGCTCTCATTCAGTAAACACTGTCGGGCATATGCAATGATCTGTTAGCACTATACAAACCCACCAACCTTTAAGTTCATTCGGATATACGCCACGTATTCATTGTAATGAGTTTTACTGATTAGTTGAACAATAAACCAGTTTGTTTACGAGGATAAATATGTCGTTGACCTTTCGGCACGTTAGCTACATTTTATGATTTTCTTTGCTTCGGAAACCTTATGTTAAACTGGAATGCGATACGATGCACATCTCTGAGCTGATCAGATAAATTATGTCACCGGGCTAGATTTATCAGAGTCGGCTAGCTTAAATCTCTGTTCAACTTTCGCCTCCATGACAGTATCTAAAAGCCGCACTAGCCATTTATCTTCTAACAAATGTTTCGTATCTAACAGTATACACAAATGTACGCGGCATATGTATGCATATCTTTAGTAAACCTTTCCGTTCAGCTAACAGTCAGAAATCACGACTGGATGCATGCTATACCAGAGTGCAAAACCTAAGTCCAGACGCATCATCCACAATTGTCTGTTCTGTCTGACAGTTCTGACTGCTGTATTCGGGTCAACCCAGGGTCAGCTGTGAACAAGGGTGTGAAACTGTGAATTATGACTGCCATTAGTAGTCACATTCTCTGAATTGCGGTTGAGACCAACCAGTGTGAGTGGCACAAGATGGTCTTGCGCGCTTAAGTGCGTGTGCGTGACAGTGACAATATGAGTCCTGAAGTGTTGGCTGGCCACTGAAGACTTGGTACGACAAAAACGGGGGGAGGGGGATAAATGGCCCTGGCTTTACTCGTTTCATACAACATACAGGATGATGACATGCAACTAGAAGAGGCTGTTCATTTCAAGTATCATCTAACAAGGTTATCAGAAATCAGGTCGCCCACAATAATCATCCGCAGAAGTTCTATTGAGTTTTATCTTAAGTCGAAGGCAACCCTATTGTCATGACTGTAAGCAATCACTAGTTAAATTTGGTCTTAAACTCCGTTTAACATAATTATCATCAAAGTGGGTAAGGCGTCTTACTCACCAAGTAACCTGAGTGTTTACTGTTGATTGTTAGGAATAAGAAAAACCCACATACACCGCCGGAACCAACAGCAGTACATTCCATCATGACTTCACCAAACCGGTTATTAAGTCCAAAATCATCCAGTCAATACATTTAAAAGACTATCGTTAACCCTCAAAAGTTTAGGCAGAAACCATTGGTGCCACTCAGAATTGCCCAATATAAATCCCAGTTACTATGGTTTGGGCCAAAGAAACCGAACCACAGAAAACCTGTAGAAAGTTACCTGTGAAAATACTATAGCATCTGCGAGGTATATGTGGAACAATTAATCACATATGCCGAAGTTTACTGACAAATATGGAAGTACTATTTTTGTTTAGCCGCTAATCGCCGAAGGGTTTACTGCGGTAAGCTCAATGAATAAGATAAATAGGTGAATTGCTAGTTCAACTTATTTGACCTAATGCATGTAAGGGAACAGTAGAGTGGACCAAAATTGTGTCCCGTTAAACAACGCTCCCCTATGTTGTTTCTAAGAAAACGCATAAACATCTATATGGAAAATAGGCATTCGAATTCAGGTACTAATGAGCCGTACGGTTGACAAGAATTTGATAGCCTTCAATATAAAAGGTCAACTATCAAAGATTATGACAGAGCGAAGTGGTATGCACATATAGTTATTACGGAAACGAATAAATCTATATCGGACAGCAGAACACCCTGATTATAAAATATTCTCCCTTTGCTGGCTTAGACTGGCTGTCAAATTTTTACCGCAGATAACCTTGCCGTTTCTATTTACACTGTGTTGTTCCACCATGTTATCCCACAGAATCTCATCATACCCCATTAGTTGATAATTCACCGTGAATTTCAATTAATCACAATAACTGTATCAATAATTCTGTTTGTTTTTATATCGACAGCTAGCTAACTATGTTTTATCAGGATTAATGGTTCATCACGAACTTTGGTAGAATGTTCTCGGGAGAAATATTCAAACCTTACTTTTCATCTGCAGAACCTCATTTGCATTTAACACAAACTATGTGTATGCCTGCTTATACAGTCGCTGATTATGATAAATTGTAAAGTAGAATGATGTTAATGATTGGAGAAATCCGCTTCCGATTTCTGAAAACTAGAACTTCGCTCGCATCTGCTCTGTCCCCAACAATAAAGTGTATGTAGTGTTAAAAAGTTGAGTACAGTCAGTAATCTACCAATGTCCTAACTCATCTTCTATCTTATAGAAAATGCTGTTAACAAATCGTCCCAACACCCCTTCATTAACTTAGTAAAAACGAGGAGATTCTTTGGCAGTGCGGCAACTTACTTAGTTAGTATACGCAGCTTCCACTGAAAACCTCCACTTGGCACTTCGGAAGTTTGTTCACAAGAATGCAGATGCTAGGGCAAAACAGCTGCAAAACAGCTTGGAAGTATGTCTCCACCGTGCACTACGGCTGTGTAATGTGGCGCCGGCGTGTTTCACACGACTGTGTGAACACTAATCAGATCGCCCGCTTCCGCACTGTCACGGTCTTCCAGTTAAGACTAAACTCTGAAGATAGCCCGAACAACTTAACTACGATGAGGTAGAGCAATGTTCAACGACCATAGTGAATACACTGAAAGCATTTACACAAAGTAACCAATGTGTGTCAGTAGTAACCCTTGTAATCGACCTATGACACAAAATGTTTATAAACTAAGTTGTCATCAAGGGTTATCTCACTAATTATTCGACAAGCTTTAGGTAAAGTTTAATTGGCTATCAAAGTAAATGGCGCATTTTTCTGCTTGTAGTTAGTTTGTTTTATATGTACAGTCGTCATTGGTAACCTGTCGATCGAGTCGTTGAAAATATTCTTCGTCCTGATTTCGTGACACAAACAATCACGAAGAAGAAGCGAAAAACTGTGAACAAAGCTAATTTTAAATGACTCACAGACAGACGCCCAGCGGCTGTCAACAGGCAACAGATCTTCAGTGTTGATATTTCATGAAAATTATGTTTATGAGAATGACAGTGGATAAACGCTTCGACTTGTGGCATGAAATTTACCGGTTCCAATCGTGTCCAGGCTATCTCTATACAATACATTAAAGTCAGGACGGAACGGATTGTAGAGTGCCGGTTTGAAAACAGTCTGAAAAGGTATACATCTAAAATGTTTGTTTAATGTACTTCAGTTTGAACTGCAACGGCTGGTCCGCAATTAAACGGCTTGGTGATTCTTTCATATGCACGTAAATACGGGCTTTAGAATTGCAAGCGGTTTATTCGTGCCCATACCGTTGTGAATTTAGCAGTAGATCTAGTATGACATGTTCGGTCGTGACTCATTTGTGTGAAGCTTCTGTCAAGAGTGAACACCGACACGCGCCTACTAAATTACTCGAAAATGGCCTACAGTTGTTCATAAATTTTATCATTATTCGTTAGCGACAGATGATTTATTTATCACAAGCGCATTCGTCTCCAGCGTTGGCGACGGGAGTGTCATTAATTAGTAACTGATACACGTTCGCATTTAGTATTCGGCATTATGCGAATACCACAAAATTAGTATCTGCTTTAAGACAACGTTTGAGATCGATACAGAAAGCACACTCAACATGCCATCCTAATCGAACTGAAGGTGGTGTTATTTGATTAACGCTGGTAAACTGGTTACTGCTTTTTAAGAAACAGCGATTGAGGGCCACATGCTTTAAAACCAGAATTGCTCGTGATCATCATTGGAATAAATACGGTGAATACGTGTTGTGGGTGTTAAAAGTAAATAACTTCATATCGATAATGCACTTCATTTGATGCAAAGTTTATTTATGATACAATGGTTCCATCAGGGTGGTCCATTCACTTTCTGTACCTCAGCAACAGACCTTTATTTTAAGCATAAAAGATTAACATAATGGATTGAACGATGGTAATTGGTTGTTTGAAGCTATGTGAAATTATCCACGGTGCCTATATTTCGGAATGAATATTTTGTTAGAGCCGTTTTCAATCAACTGAATTCAAATGTCACTGTTAATCGACATTATCTTCTGTTGTAAATTGGGCGGTATTTTGCCATCAGCCTTGTCTTCATGCATGAACGTCATATTGTTGTTGCGTACAGTTCTATCATTACTTTCATTGTGAAGGAATTTTCAGTCCTGATAAATAACAGGAGTTTCCGGTTACAGCAATTGGGAGGTCACTCGTAATTGGTTGAATCGGTGTTAACTTTTCTTTCGAACAGAGAAAACAAGTCAAGTTTGATCATAAGACAGAAGTGAACTTGAGATGATAGTTTAAAATTGGACTACCGCCTTTCATGTTGAAAGTTGAAAGCTTTGGGCGCAGCATTAGTGCTAAAACTCAGAGGACACACTGAGGGATAAAAACAAGTATTCCTCTGAGTTGCCACCAAACTGTCCGTGACCCGAACGTCTGTAATGTGGGACAGTAAATGAGTTCGCGTCTATAGACGTTATTGTGTAGCACGATAAATACTGTGATAAGCTACAGAACAGACCTCGATGTAGACGTTTTAGTTGATGGTGAAAACTATATTTATGTAGGGCTGGAGGTAAAAGGTTGAACTGAGAGATAGTCAAGGGCGAAGCAATAATAGCTGCTGACTCGGTGCTTTAAACAGGCATGGTTTTTGTAGGTTATTTGGAGACAGTAGCTCATATCAACACATTCGTCGGTTCAGTATAATCATATAATAGAGCGCACACCGCCTTCAGTTGAATCACCGGTAACTGGTGATATGTATTTCCACATGATGGAGTACACATTTTGACCCACACCAAACTGATAGACACGGAAAATCGTTAAACACCTTTTTAACCTTGCAGTCGAAGTAGGGACGAAACTATAGTGATCGGCTAAATTGTGCCCAGCCTAACTGAGTTCACCGTAAATGTACGCCAGTTGGCACCAAGTTCAGCTTATCAACAACAATAGCAGTTTTCAATGATACCGTCAATTTGGCTATATATATACACACATATACATATACGCATATATATATATATATATATACACTAAACTGCGTTGTTGGCGACAACCTGAACGGATTAACCTGTCAAAGTGACCGAGGCCAAAAGATGCCTGTGCTTTAAACCATCACCCCAAGTGGCTTGCTCTGCACCACTTGCAGTCCCACTGACACACCACGTATTTGATGTAAACCCGAAGGAATAAGACCAGTAGGTGTATGATCGGGGGCTTTGTGTCCAGCTGGCCAATGCTGATTGGCCAATTGAATGGTTATATATATATATATATATGCATACAAGCATACTTATGTACATATACATATATACGTATACATATATATAG
>LUCH01000163.1:159466-173444 GCA_013368495.1 Paragonimus heterotremus
ATAACACACAAATAGACATGTATACAGTCACATCACATACACTGTCCACACCACTGTCTTCTTGCTGCATTGATGAAGTTATTAAAGAGAACCCATTGTCTGAATATATATAATTGCAGTCATCGGTTGTCCATGGTCTCTTATCATAACAATGTGCTTACCCCATTAGATTTGTTTTACCTCGATTGTAGGATTACCCACTTGAGATAATCTGACCATTACCATGTCAGTACTTGTGATCTCCAAAAACCTGTGTGTTATTCGACATGATTAAGGTGTGTTAATTCCTTCCGATTCAAATGAGATAAGGGTAAACACTTGCACTACACTAACACTAGAGCCAAAATCTACTTGACTGTTCAAATAAACGTAAGTTTTATGATAAAATGGAGCCTATAAGTATCCGAAGGAGAAGGTTGCGATCAAACCTGAGCGGCTGCGATTGGCAACGTTAACATTACCACAATTAATTCCAGAAGGTATGTGACAACTGCGTGATGGAGGGTATTGTGTGTGGAACATATTTAGTTTCTTATATTGTTATTCATTGCCACCCGTAAGCGAAACGCCGCATAGGAACAAACAAACTGTTGACACCTCGTCTGCTTTACCTTGTTTGCCCACCTGGCCACGTCCACATTACTTATTCTCTTTGTGTGTCAGTGTGAGAGAGAAGTAGTTGTATGGGTCAGACACCGGGGATGCAGCTCACATCTCAGCGTGCATATGCTGACACGTTGTGGCAGATGGTGTTCTACCGCCCGCACGTTTGTCTCACGTTCAGCACACGCGAAAGCGCCTCGACGAATGTCGGAACGGAACGCGTACATAAAAACCTACTGGTACTGGAATAGAGCATTTCAAACGAGTTGATGAGGTTCACGGCTGGAGGGATTCCGTCAAATGGTCAGCCAAAACACACAAACACACATTCACATTGACAGGCGCGCGTGAACATACAGTCACACTCAGAAATACTCATTTCACGCCTGCCTGACAGGCAAAGTGCTTCAATTCAGGAACCCTCCAGCTTGCAAGTGGCTGAGATTGACAGGACCCGGTTGGATAGGACATCTACTGCATGGTTGCGTGTGTTTCAAGCTCGTTAATTTCACCGGACAAGCGCTGTTTCATTAGTATTCCTTTTCTGCCTGCTCATTCTGAAGTTCCTTTTCAACAGACGGTTTTATACTTTTCTCATTAACCAGATGTGCACATAGTGAACATTGGATCAAAAAACCAGAAGTCTTCATATATACCCCAGCTATTATACAAACAGCCACTCAGGTAATTATCATGCTCTCAGTCATTAAAGTCTAGGTCGGACAGAATAATGTGTGTAATTCCGATTTAGGCAGTTGTTAGCAAACTCCGCTGCTGAATATATGCACTGGCCCACCCGAAAGGAAGAAGCCGCTACATATGACTACAGCAACAAAATATAACTATCCAGAACAACTAATCGCCACTGACTCTAACCTTAAAGTAGACATGCAATTTTGTTATAGTAGCCATAAGTATTATAAAACCTTTAAAAAAAAGATGTTTCTTGTTTTATGCGTGAAAGCTGAATTGCAAATAATTACCTAGATATCACTCAACCGCTCGGCACATCACCGTTATAACTAATTTTTCCAAGTTGTTATAAGACGATGAGGAACGAGGGCATGACCCTGATGAAAGAGCTAACTGTGATGCAGGGGGTGAAAACCATCTTCCGAGTGTGCACTGTACACTGTTATCCAACTTGTAACTAGTTTACGGTAACGTGGGTTAGCACGTAAACTGAAGATCGTGTTTGCTGTACTTCATTAAAGACATGGGTACACTTTATTCAGTTAGCGTTAGCAGGTTTCAACAAGCTATGTTCTAGCAGAAATGTATGCGTAGTCTACAGATATATTATGCAGGGATCCTGTGTAGCATTCACTATTGGATACACAGATTAAGCGAGAATAGACTAGGACAGAGAGAAAAAGTCTGTTAGTTTTCCAGTTACACAGCAATAATACACAAGCAGGAGGATTGAACGTTTCTTATGTTCACGGTATTGTCAAACTTTTCGTGTCCACCTAATTTTTACGGCGTGCTTGCATCTAGTAAACCGCTGAACTGTGTTCGACTTGGCATTTCTGTCATTACTTTATCAATGTGCGAGAGTGCGACAGGAGGATGACATCGGATTTTTAACACCTACTCGCCCCTTCCGTAGTATTACCTGTTATTCACATCACTGAGATTTATTTTGTAGCCTTTTGTCGCGAAATAGTCGACTGTGCAGGGAGAAAACGGAGAGGTGCCAGGGATTCTCGGCTTAAAACTACCGCTTATCCAAGAATTGCAAAACAAAAAATGGAATCGGGATTCCGAACCGTGACACGGGAATTCCAACTGAATTGTTGGCTTAAAACAGGTGCCTTTATCTAGTATGGTTTGCGAACAGCTCCGACACATCGTTGTAATCACACTCGTGCTCGCTAGTACGGTGGTGCACGCGTATTTCACGTCAGATTGCTCAACTTCATTGTCATAGTGTGTTGGCCGTCATGGTTCACGAATGAATGTGGCCCGCTGTTGAAAATATCTCAGTGTTTCCTAAGGGATAGGCTATCACCGAACGATGGATCTTAAAAAGGCCATGAACGAAGTAGGCATGCAACTTGATGGAAAGCAGATTACAAACTGGCAGTCTGCTCTCGGGAACTGTTGCACGTCATCCTGTTTCTATTTTTATCGCATTGTTTGAATACTGTGACGCTGAGTTATATGGCCGTGTTAGCAGAACGCCAAGTGACTCGTGATATTTGGCAGCTTTATTGCTTCGTTATTGCACCCTGTCTACTTCACATCAACATATATTTCTCTTTTACTTTAACACAAGCTTGTTTTTATGGTGGAGACAACCTTTTCCAATACTAAGATCGACGTTCTTAACCCACTCATAAATTTTGAACAAAACGTGTTACGCTCGAAATCTGCTTTCACCTAAAAAAATGATGTATATGCAAAGTAATGTTTTACTGAGTCAGCACAAGCCATTCGCGTCGTGCCAGGCGTCAGGGTTTCAATCCATTACGTACTAACCAGGAGAGCATGTCAATACTTATATGTACAGATGGGTGCAGAAAAGTGTGAATGATTTCGCACGCATTGTTTATCGGAAAGAGACACACATTTGATGGTATTTACAGATGAAGCAATATCCTATCTAAAAGTGAGCTCACATAAACTTTTTGGGGACAAATCAACCACAACCATTGGTTTGCCTCAGTACGACGTCAATGTAGTCTAAAGCCGATGTTATGGACAAGGGTTGTTGAAACATGGATCATCAGATCTTTCAGGCTCGATGCAAGCGTAACAGATAACATCCCTTGTTGGTTTGCTGCAATTGTTCCGTACATTTGTCGTTCTGTGTGATGCAATGTAGAATGTTGCATTCGTTGCAGCATGTTTGGTTTGTTTGTATGAAGTTTTTCCTGCATTTGCTTTTGTGTGCTTCTTGTTAAGTGCAATGAACAGTTATGTTGCATTTTGTGTAGTGACTGCATAAGAACAGTGTATCCGCTTTTCCTTCATTTTACAACCATAGTTGTTTTCTTACTAAAACGTTTTTGCATGACAATATTTGACATGTTGTCACCTTCATCTATACCTGATTTTTCTGAGGAGCTTAATTTTGACTGGCCGGCAACCATTTTGGGAGGTCATTTTCGGTCGCTCCACATTGTCGAATAATTTTAGTATGTGGTTAATCTTTATTTAAGGAAAAGAGTATGCTTAGTGTAACTTTGCCAATAATGCCATATGAGTTGTAATCATTTCGATGTTGTTTTCGTAAGTGTTTTGTATTTGAGAAGGCATTTCTGTGGATGTTACCTTCGGAAACATTTTCATCGGAATTTGAAACATTACGACCTCTTCACCCAGTTAATCAAAACAGAGGTAAGACATGTTTCGAGATATTGAAATTTCGTTCATTCTCTCCAACTGCCCACTGCAGATGATCAGTTCCAGCATTTAACTTTCATGTGAACATCGCACAAACGAAGGTGTAGCATAGTAAGTGTCAGAAGTCCACTATTAAGTAAGAAACTCAGTATAAGTCAGAAAGTTTGAGCGCATAGAACGTTGTGTACTCAGCGTTTGCTTAGGATACTTTTCAGTGTAGACCCTTGTATCGCGCTGTCTTCGAATCGATTAGCTGCAATGTAGCGCCGGTGGTCGTCTTTGACCACCCCGTTTATATCGAACAATATCTGAGAGTGTCAAAAAGATCGAGTAACGGAAAGGTCCTATTGGTAAAAGCCTAGTCATAAACTTAGAAATAGGTTTCTTGTTATTCTTAGCATTGCGGTTGTCACTCTAATTGCACTTAGCTGGAAATACCTGACCCCACTCTCAGTACTTGAAAGCCACACAGGAGAACAGATGACATTTTCGCGGGTTTCATTCAAAGAATTATAATAGAAAGACAATTAAATGGATCTTCAGTTGGGAGGTGTTCACTAAACAACTGTTCTGTGTAAAATTTGATTCTAATGAACAAGTAGATAGCAACACATTATTTACAGTTATATATACTATAATTTGATCTTGCTTAACTTTAGATCATTATCGCAGTGAGCAAAACAGTCGTTTAATAGGAACGATGGCTAAAGGTCAAATAACGGTCAGGGATATCGTCATCATCATAATAGCCATGAGCCTGACCAGTACATACTGTGGTTCGGTCAGCCGTTCACCTCATCATTGACGTGGAATATCCTAGAAGAAAACGCTAATAAGAAGGTTGAAAACTAATAAAATAAGAATAAACGGAAGAACTGGAAATGATATGGATGCAGGTATGCCACTGACTGCGACACACCGCAATCTCGGATAGCGTCTCTAACCAGCGGTTGGAGTGATCACGAAGACCCCATCCAGGCGGACGACACCTACCGATTTTGCTCAGTGAAGCAGTCAGGGTCATCATATTTCGTGACCATGTTGTTGACTGACCACCATGTGTTTTCATCCAACTGTTGGTGGTCTCAGTATATAATGCCTGGTACGGTAAACTCTCAGCTGGAATACGTAGTACGTGACCTGACCTCTACTGTTACCTCGGCCTGGTGGTCGGGCTTGTGCACCTGTCTAGGACTTCGCTCCTTCCAGGGGCACCCATAGAATTGTATGTTGCACTACTGACCGCGTAGGAGTGCTTAGGTAGTGAGGCACGATCATATGGGCATAACGCATAACTATTTCTATAGTTACGGCACTGCTGTCTTCCGTATCAAGTAGAAGGGGTTAGAAAAGGTACCGCCAAACAAAGATCACTACGACCATGACCTCCGGCGTATTATCAAATACGGTCGAAAAAATCTGGTATCAGGAATATTGTAGGCACTACTTAGAAGTAGTCACAAGATTAAAACTGTAGTCCATTTCTTCTTCTTGAGAAAAACCCGTTCGAAAGTAGACCTGAAAATAGATCTATGACCGGATGTGAGGTATTCAAATGGTATCAGCTAAACCTCTAGCTAACCTTAGCATCCCCACTTTCCTCTGCCTACCGCTGGTCGGGAAAGGATAAGTTTAGCTAATTTGTCCCACTTAAGGTAGCTTGGTGGCAACGGCGTTTACTACTTTACACACGGCTACCAAATCCGAGCTATTTTATATTAACCAATTCTGTCTAAGTGGGAGCAGCCCAGCAGTATTTAATCAGCACGTGACCATGTAAGGTCTGATGTAACGGAGTGTCTGTGTAAGTTATCATATGAGTCCGCATGTAATTTTAGAAATGTAATTTTGCATTCAGGTATGAATCACTGCATATTTCAGGAACCAGGTAATTATTGACTTGTTGATTGTTACCTGTGGAGTGCTGTCCATCTGTGGACAGTTCCAGCGAGGCACCTCATTTGAAGTATGCCGTTTGCACAAGTAACAAATACTCTGAATAGATCTGGGAATTGCCAGTATAAAAGGAATCGTTTCTGATTCCAAGTTGACATGGACTTTAATCGCCATCTCCTTGTGCTCAAAATCACCAAGTATGCATCATGTGTACTGTTGAACAGTAATTAAACACCATGTAAAGTAGATGTTAGTGTTGTCGACGATAAAGTTGTTCCTGCTGCCCTATACTTTTGCAGAAGGTTCACGGAGGTGGTAACTGTGTCAACCGGAGGATGGATACGCTGTCAAAGATTATCAGTTTACACAAATATCTGGCTTGTGTTTTTCAAACTATGTACTGTTCCATTTAGGAATACTCTTCTATCCGCGAATGAATCACACTCAAATGAGTTTCGGAAACTTCCTTGAATTTGACCAGCTGAATTGTAATTGGGGTAGAATATGTACGTGGTTTGCTTTTGACAGAGTGAACGAATATGAAACGTTCGTCAATCACTTTTCTATCAAATGGGGGAATTCACTGTACATTAGGAATTATTAGTTCCGCTGGTAGTTCTCCTTTACGTTGAAAAGCTCTAAAAATGACACTTACAATAAGACTGATAAGACTGATTTAGACGCTAACTTTTGAAACTTTGTGTATTCTACGTACTTTTGATCAACGTCTGGATTGCTCTTTGCATGCAGTCCTTGTTTCCTGCCAGTCGTGGTAACTGGCGTCTAGTGAATAAGCCCATAAGTTAAGCAGATATAATTTGCGCTACTCACACAGAGAGTGACAGTGGAAATAAGTGTGACGTCCACTCAAATTATGATGATCAGAGTTATTTCTGGTAAAACGTAGATTACCACAAGACAATTCTGTTAACTGCAATATGTGAGTGAACATATACATGGAATCGGTCTATCATTCTCATCCTCCTCCTCCTCCTCCTCATCATCATCATCATCATCATCATCATCATCGGAGATAAGTTTGTACATTGTAGTTAATCGTTCAACCACCAAGGTAAGCTTTCAGCCATGTACTAATGGTGGCTATTGGTTCCGCCTGTGAACTGCAGCCTCAATTCAACTGCTGCAATAATGCAACAGACTTGTAAACTTGACACAATCTGATGCGCTTTTAAATATTATTCGATGGGTTCGTGGTTAAGGTGTTGATGCATGTACCTCAACTGTCGTGTGTCCACCTTGAATCTTGTCATGAAGTAAATCTTTTACTGTGATGGAAAGTATAGCAGTTATTGAAACACATTTATCTGAAAGATGGCTTACCGGGGGAATTGCCTTAAAAGATAGATGAATTCTAAGTGCTCACGTTTCGACGCCTATTAATTCGCAAGGTTTAACCGTACTGCTCCGGTTGTGGTTGGTTGTTTTGGAAATTGGTCGGCTAAGATGAAAGCAAAAACCCACTCACTGGAGTCACTAAGACCACGTAGGTACTACTCTATCAAAGACGAGTACAAAAATTGCAGAAAATGATCAAGAAATTCTTCAACCTAATGAGGGTTGTAAGCTTGTTCGTGACTTCAAGCAAGTCGTTCAATTAAATTAGGTCCAGTGGCTACCGGACCTGGCAAACAGTTATCTTCTCAAAACTTGTTCAATATTATGGCCGCCGACTTGTATCTTCGTTCCTTCTGACTCCACTGATTTCCGCATTACAATGGAATTTTTCAATTTGCTCTAGAAGTTAGTGACCAGGCCTGTTTATCGAAAAATTACAATTGATTAACAAACAACTCAATACAACAAACATCGATCGATGTACACCAGCACACTGACTCAATAAGCATTGATGTGAAGCTAGAACCGTCTACAAGCGCCCCTCTGACAGAATAACGTCATCCTGTTTCTCATCAACTACTTTCGAATGGTCATTTGAATATGTTGTGTGAACGAACCTTCCAAATCGCTCAAGTATTAGGAAGATAAGGACCCGTGCATCTTAACGGGACAAAATCTGGACCGAAATTTCTGTTAACGGGCGTTTGAGAAACCCTCGATTTTATTCCACCTGTCCTCTCTTGCTGACAATCAACACCAGCACACAGTAGCAGCACTTGAAACCGCTACGATTCACCACTGAGAACTGTCATGAACTGGGTCGTGACCCTAGCTCTCACAGGAGGAGTCTGCGCAGAGTGAAGGGTGGTAAGAATGAGTGACGGGTGTAGATAAGAGCTGGTACTACTTGATTGTGATGATGAGGTTGATGAACGCGGCAGCACACGGTGTCAGAAAATTGGGCTATAATAAGATGAGTTAGTTGGCACCGTGCCACACGCAGATTATGATGCTTCTGTAAAACCAGTTAGAGAATCGTTTAAGTAAGCCGAGTAGATAGTGAAGCAAGTAGATCTTAACAAGGGACGTAATAATTTGTTAACATTTCATCATTCTAGCTTGAAGATTGCCAAACCACCCAAGCTTGCTAAGGCACCGTTTGTTAATTCTCCTGATAGACTGTTGTTTCTATCGCCAACATACTTAGATTTGTTGCGCAGGTTCCTGCTTTCAACTTATTTGGCTCTTTGTGTAACTTTATTTGTTAGCATCATTAGTATGAAACGATGGAGCACGTTGTTGAGATGGTTATTTACTACACCATATATGGAATACTCTTGTAATGAGTTCGACAAATAATTTTTTACACTATAAATTGGTTAGTACTTATGCTACGCTAAGCGGAATTTTTAAGCATGTATGATTTAGTTGGAAAAGACCTGTATTTAATTCGTTCCGGTAGTTTTTGTGTGAAATTGAGGTTTGCAGTTCGAAGGTCTAAATTGGAAGTATATTTACGAAAAATGCTCATAGGCACATAGTTTACTTTATATTTGCTTCTAACGGAAAACGGAAAACTTTCGACAACACAAGGTAGAAATAACTCGGTTTCAGGCGGCATTGTGTTGGACTGCCTTGCCTACGTGCTTTGGATATCTGATTTGTGTTCATCAGCAAGATGAAACTGATAAACATGTGTGTAACATGTTGCACATGATCTACACAGTGAATGACCAAATCTCTCGTTAAGTCGTACAGTTAAGTAAGGCAAACCGAAATGAGTATTTTCCATAATCAAAACATTGTGTCCAGTATAACTACTAAATAAAAAGGCCAATTACTTATTTGACTTAAAACCGGGATATTAAAGTTCTGAATTGGTTGATGCACAAAATAAACAAAAAACTCAAATCAATGGATCAGTGGGGTTCAGAAAGGTAATTTCTGAGTTCGTCGAAATGTTAGCTATGTAAGGGATCGCTGAACCATTGCACACTTAGGTATAAGCGTGCTAGAGCGTGTGTAGTTGAGTGGATAAAGAAATGTATAATTCAAGAAAAAGGGAATGATCACCGTCTTCCTGATTTTCATAAACAAGCTTCATGCACATTTTGAATTACAATTCAACCGTAACTGGTCATCTATATGAATTTCATAGCGGTGCATCAGATGAGACATTTTGTGAATTTCCTTAAGTAAGTGAGTCAAGTTCTTAGCGAACCTAGGAATAATGTCAAAAAACAAGTATAGGAATATGCAGTGTAACAAGTGAGTAGACTGGTTTGATGAATGTATCCTTAGTATGATGTGATCGGGATATACATAGGAATAAAGTACTTCCTAAAGTCTTGAATAATAACTGGTCAGGAGTGGATGAGCCCTGACTGTGCATCTCCGTACGCACCGGTGTCCTCTGCTAATGCCAACTGCAGTCATCAGGTGAAGGTGCAAACTGCAACTTTTGAGTGTGTTACAGAAAAGTTGCGAGTATTTAAACACTTGTTCAAGCCGGACATTTGGTATTACTACACTGTTGATTCAGGGGTGCCTGAGAGAGGTTAACATATAACATTCTTGTGTTCACTTGCACGGTTTTACTTGCCTACATAATTAAGGTTGTCCGTGTACGCAAGGTGAAAATCAAACTTCCGAAAACCGTGCCCCTTGAAGCGTATTTGAGTTGGCTGACCTGTGAGAAGACAATTTTGTTGAAACAACCCACTTCGTTTTTTTGGTGGATTAAGCGCCTGGTAGATTAGTTACTGTCGCCTAACCAACTTAATCCTACAGCAGTTTACACACTATTGCTCACTGCACGTATTCCAATGGGTTGCTACAGCCCCTACCAAACAAACGAATAGTCTCAATCCTCCCATCTAGTGGTGATGGAATTAGGTTTACAATACTAACAACATCCAGCAGAGGTCATTAATATCGATGAGCATACTGCTCGAGATTATTAGAGGTCAGCTGAGTAGTTGTTCTGGATAAGACAGCTTTTGAAAACAGCTGACCCCAGTAAAAACCAACGAAATGGTGAACAGTTGTTTCAACCATGTCTGATCTCACCCGCAGCGTGCACGCCGGAAACTCGAACCCAAGACTAATAACTTAATGTCCGAGAGCTGTCTAGACACTTATCCACTTGACTCCGCCGTCTGCATACCACTTTGTTTGTGTGGTCGCTAGGGCTAATTGTTTGCAACAAACTCTCCCAACCCTTTCTGGGACCGTAGTAGATTCCTGTTCGTTTTTGGCCAAACACAAACTGGTTGGATAAAAATCCAGTAAGTAGTTGTCAAAAAACACGGTGTAGCGATCAAGCTTGTTTTCAATTATTCATCGCTAGGCTAAATACGACAGGAGGTTGTCAAGGCGAAACAAACAAAACATGTTGCAACGTCAACTGAGGTCAACCACGTCAAAGATACAAGTGGAGACACCGTTCCAATGCAATCACGTTACAATTATAACGCAAATGGAGCCGCGGCAGTTTGGTCGATCGTGGTGTGGGTGTTGGGCCATAGGAGCTATAAAGCCTGTACGAAACGATTTTGTTTGCACAAGGATGGATTGTATAATCGAATTCCGGTAGTTTCAGCAGTGGCCAAGCTTCGATATCTCACGGCTTTCAATTGAATTCACTTGACTACATAAATTGAACGAAAAGGTGGAACTGGCTTGATGGTAAAATGTGATTCGTCAACATCGGTCTCAGCTGTATTGGAAACTGTCTTAGGGACTGCAAGATTGATCCAGGCTGTATGATGCATACAGATAAGTTCAGATAAGCCGACTATCGTGCGACTCACCTCATTTTGTCGACGAAAGTAATGTGTACATAAGAAAGAAGTCGTATATTAATGCATGCATTCTCTAATCGTAGAGAAAAGCTAGAGGAAAATTGTTTTAACAACATTGTTCTGTAAAAACCTAATGAATTTGGCCTGACGATAAATAACCGAGAATGAGCTTGTACGCTATACAGTAATTTTGATGAAAAATGATTGGTCAGTTTCATATCATGGGAGAAGAGGTGCAACAACTAAGGGAGGTGAGAACTCTTTTTCGAGCATCTACAACATGAATGGGTTACATGCAATTTGGCGGAGATTCCAATTGTTCAGTTGTACAAACGACTTTAGTATTCGAGTCTAACCCCGAAGGAATAAGAATGGTGAACGAGTAAATAGAAGCCCATGATAAGTACAGCAAAGTTGTATGTACTATTCTATATCTGCCTCTCTCTTTCTGATGTCCCCATAAACAGATGTGAACTTTAAAGTTAAGTATAAGTAACAAATCACAACTTCTGAGTTTCGTGGTCCCTGAGTTAATGCAGATTGAAGAGATGAAGTTGACCATATCTATGTGCACAACTAAAGTAGCCAAATCTCAAGGAGAGAACTGGAGCTCTGGGGTACAACAGAGCAACCAGCAATGCGAGAAGGAAACCTATTGAAACTTAGTGAAATAATTTGAAATGTCCAAACCTGTGGTCATCTCCTGTATGAAGTATCGATTTGAGATTGACTGTTTACGCTAATTAGACATACGGCTGTTAATTAGAAGTACAGAACTATCAGTTGTTGATTCACAGGTGACAACTTTTGCTACAAGCATTGTCAGCGAGTTAATGTGACTAAAACGTTTGTTTACAACCTGATTCATACTCGTTAGTGCTGTCCCCAAACTTAAATGGAATGAATTAGGACAAGCCAAATTATACTTTCCTATTGACTTTAAGGTCAAGTGATCAGTTCCGGATTAGCCATCTTCATGTTTGAACACAGAGAATTTACAAGCAGTGGTATGTTTAAGAGAACAACATACACGACAAAATTACGATTAGGTTCCCGCGCCCATTCTAATAGAAGTTTGATTTTAAAACCCCTGTCCTCTTAAACACGACAGACTTGACCAGTCGTGCATGATATTTAGTAGGTGTACGTAATAGTTCGAATATTCCATTTATAGTTTTCCGATGATGGGTGTTATATCTTCGGGACACCTTGTCTGACTGACACTTTGAATTCACC
Organism: Paragonimus heterotremus; assembly: GCA_013368495.1. NCBI lineage: Eukaryota > Metazoa > Platyhelminthes > Trematoda > Plagiorchiida > Troglotrematidae > Paragonimus > Paragonimus heterotremus. Next base: position 171,709 of record LUCH01000163.1, read on the forward strand.
GTACAGCAGCACAATACTGGGTGAAATAGGACTCCGCAAGATCTGGGTATGTTGAACTTCCACACCAAGAAAATCAGCTGTTGGCATTGAAAAGCTTAACCGTAAACTTAAGCGTGTAAAGAACAATTCCTTCTCGACGTCCAGAAGGTTTTTTCTGCTGATTCATCTACTACCAATGAGAACCCAGCTAGTTTTGAACAATTTATGAGGTTGATTTCTAACAAAGTGAGTGGATTCAAAAGGTTATCAGAAATCGTCCTCATCAAACTTTTGCTGCGTTAATCACTCGGTGTCCTACACAGCTCATAATTACTAACTGTTGTAAAATAGGATGCAACAAACCAATTTATAAAAAGTAAGCTGCTAAAGTGCTCGTGGTGTTATATACACATATACCACATCGACGTTTTTTGAAAACTCACTGTTGTGCGAGTGACTGCTGACATGAACATCGCGTACTTTAATAAGTTCGATTATCTTTGCTTGAAACAAACCTTGGAAGTTCTCAGTTGTTCAGTTCATTCCATTCTAACATCGCTTTAAGAGACCATTCTTATATAGTTCTCGGTCTAGACGGATACGTTTGGAAGTGTTGATAGAGAGCGGTTAGTTTAAGGTCCCAAAGAACCTTGGGTTCTACCTTCAATCGAAGGTTTTTTTTGATTGCTCCAAAAAATTTACTCAGTTCGGTGCTCAAGCCATATCATTACTTATCACTGATCGTGATGTCATATGGGGTGCAACCTAGTCCTCTTTCTTATTTCACTTTACACCGCATTTATAACAGGTGACAATTGGACTATTGTAATAAAATATATAGACAGCATGGTACTGGATGTCCACCATCACATTGCTGGACAATTCGATGGAGCTATCACCTTGATCAGAGTCCTGCAGTTTGCCATACGACACATCCAAATACACTAGAATACTGCTTTTACTTACGAAAGATAATCAGTGTACAAAAATTTCCGACGTATACACCTCCATTCTTGTAAATGATATACATTTGCTTCGATTTCCGTCAAATAGATAGTTTGAGCTTACGTTGAGTACCAGCATTGTATGCCAATCTCTAAATATGATGTTTATGTGAGAGACGGAAACCTCTCGTTTTATCTCGCATGCCTAAATCTTGTTTTTATTCCATGCCATATGGTTGGTCCTTTTACTAAGGTTTGTTTGTCCCCAGTGGATATATTGCTCACCACCTGGTCACCACGGTTTGGTGTAAAGGGATTGAACTTTTTACTGGATCCCCGAAATACCTCTCTCGCGCCAATGCACTTTACGTAAACAATGGGCTGATTTTGTTGTTCTTGACCACCTCAAAATGTTTATACCTTCTTCGGCGAAATTTTTATCCGAGTAGGCCTAACCCCTTATTCGGAACTTTCTAAACGTATTTCCAAATCTTCCGTTAGATTTTGGCAAACACATTTATATGCACGCACCCAGCCTTATCAGTCTTCTGCTATTCCTCACTAGGCTTGAATTCTACACAAACGTAATCACTTTAGTCTTGAATTAGTCGCAAACTGAAAGAATGGATTCTTCATACTTCATACCGACTACGAACCTTCTGTTTGGCATTTCCACTAGTTTCATTATTATTGTCATTATTTTTGAGTCAGGCTTAATTAGACATCCATCCCCCATATGCTGAAGATATGATTATATAAAGGTCGAAAACTCAAATTTCTTAACGCATAAAGCGTATTGTTAATTTCACTACA
>LUCH01000163.1:178187-228161 GCA_013368495.1 Paragonimus heterotremus
AAAGAGGGCATACAGGGGCTGGTTGCGTTCCCGGCACTTCTCCTGAAGCTGTCGAACAGCGAACACCAGGTCGATCGTACTCCGATTCGCCCGCATATCATGGTACGCAAACAAGGTCCCACATACGCACATCTGAGCATGCGATTTGTCTTTGATCATATACCTAGTGAAAAGCTCAGTGCATCTTGAATACATTGAGTTATTGACTATGATCTTCCCAAGTGTTTAGTGTGCATACTAATCAATTCCAAATTTTGCCACATCATTCCCATTTCAACCTGTGTAAAACACAAGTTAGTTATTAATGCTAGACATGGATGGTGTTGACGGTTAAACTTTGACAGCCCTTGGTGTATAAAGCAACCTTCGGACTTGATTTAGACATGGTTTCAAGCAGTCTGTGCGGTATTTTTTCGGCTGTTGTTATTGAATAAGCGTTCACAGAGAATCACAGATGCGTCCGATGGGACTCAGGTTCAGACAGAGAGAGTTTTGGGTTCTAATTTGGCATATTTCATCACCACTAAACAGTTAGTTCTAGTTTGAACGTTCTGTAAGACAAGGCGACTGACCTCAATGATGAGCTCAAGGGCAACATTTATGTTTGACTTAGTTGGCATGCTACTCAACCGTTCAAACGGCTTATCCCAAACGTGTGTCATACACCCTGGATAACCAGGTCTGCCAAAGACTAAATAGATAAATGGTTAATTACCTCTAGGAATGGGAGATTTTCAAGACGACAGTGAAAAGTATATCTCGTTCGTTCAGACAGATTGACAGGACCTACTGTTACCTGCAGAATTGCACACCCAACTTGTCACAGCTGACTTACTGCAAGACAACTAATCGGAAACTAGGACACCTGGAATACCCTCATACAGTTCTTCCAGTGTTATGAGTTTTCCTGATTTCGAACTAAGCTATGGTGGCCTGTCTTTAGTCTCCTTCATAACTACTAGACTTAGACCTACCCGCTCTCACTTAACCCATGAGTAACTACTAAGAGATTCATTACACACTCGTTTTAGGTTCATGCTCTGTTGGAAAAACTGACTACTCGACAGCCTGTGATGTATTCCTGTATTGGAAATTGAACATATTTGGAACAACGTAGTTGCAAGTTCAGGATACACGACCTTAAACACGATGTGAAAGAGCCGTGGTAACACAAATTTACCTAACCGAATCTGACAGTTATAAAACTACGTGAAAGTTGCCATTGCCTCCCACACAATTCAGTTTGTTTTCATTTTTACGTTGCATTATCCATGGAGCCACTTTAGGAAGCCGTGCTATCTCACAATGTCTTTCTGGAAGCCAACTACAAGGGGATCACGGCACCTTCTGACGAACTTGGTGTAAACTGACATTTCTAACTGCGTTGTTGTTTGTTTTCCATAGTGTTGTAGTGACTGTTAACGCGCCCCTAACAAGTCGCACCGAAGAAGATGCAGCCCAACTCAAAGCAGTCTGGAAAAAGCAGTTTCTGTTGAGTTTAAATTTGTGGTTACTTGCAAAAATAGTTGAAACTACAGACATGGCGTTTGAAGAGAAGTCTGTAATAGGTATGCAATTGCTTTCTTTCACATTTCGATTCGCGATCCTCTGTGTGGTCAATCGTCTTGGGTATTGTTATAAGTCAATATCCGGGTGCTAATTCGGACTCGCAATTAATTCCCTGATATTATGAAGTCTACACCCTGATGTTGGCCTAATGATCTAGTGTCAGCTCTCACTATTAGGGCTTTTGGAACTCCAGAGCTGGCAGAGGTTCCGAGCGTCGAATGAAAACATCACTGGCTTGGGTGGGCCTGGATACAGAAGTTTTGGAAAATACCTATGTGATCCCATAGTGAGCAACTGTGTAAACTCAAGTGGTGAACTGGTAGTATGAGGTACGTATGTGAGGCTTCACTCAGGGTATCGGAATAATACGAAAGCAACAGCGTGGTAACTGATCCCATATTGCCACTTATAGTACAACTTCATGGGATCTCTCCAAACCGAGGAGTTGTGACTTATGCCATATGGAATGCCTGAACAACAATCGGTATCCCGAGAGTTTTACATTAACAAGTTTATGCCCAGGTGCACCTATTATAATACTGATGAATAGTTCGGGAGTTGGCTAATTTCAGGTTAGGAATCACTTACACTTGATTGCAGCCTTCGCAGTCAGATAGACTTTCCAGACGGTCTCTTTCAAGAAGGAACAGTAGATTCGAGTTTAGCTGTTGATAGAGCCCGTCAGCAGTGCGAGTCTTTGCCATGGTCATCTACTACGATCTAAACTAAACTCACCATTGTGGTTGCCGTGCCCAGCATCGGTCCCACTCACCTAAAAGGAGAAATAAAGAGATCATACGTGGTAAGACACCAACTACTGACTAATGCGTGAACCGCGAGTGCGTAAATATGCCGAAAGCGCCTATTCAACGAGCACAGCTTGGCACACCACGGAGGTATCATCGAAAACGTGCCACCGACAGCTCATAAACAGATAGAAATCTAATACGCTGGTATGTGAGGATAACCAGTATCCTTTGAAAGCAGATGACAGCAAACCGCTAAATTGGTCACCTACATTGTACCATAAAAATAAATGTGGTCCGTGCTTGGCCATTCGCCAGACTGAAATCTAAGCTGAAGAAAGATCAATGAAGCTGTAAGTTTCTTCACTGTATTATAAGTTGAAAATCGCCCACAATTGATCGCAGCTGTCACATTCCCATAGACGTTCCAATCGGCCCCTTTCATACAGCAAAAGCATTAGACTCGAGTTTCGTTCTTATTAGAGCTCGTCAGTGGTGCATATCATCGTCACTGCCGGGACTTGAACCACGGACACGCTGTTCATGAGGCAACCGTGTATACCACTGCGCCAATGACCTCACATTAAGCACCATCGAATTATCACATATGAACACTCGGCCACTTTCGTTTGTGGGTAATGATCAGGTTGCCCGAATGTCTCAATAGGAGACACAGTTACTGTCTGTGAACTCCAATCGATCGCCTAGCAGATTTAATGAGATCGGAGATTTCGACCTGTCTAGGAAGTCCTAATCGCCGGGTTATCGAATGGAGTTAACAAGCAGTAATTGTCTCCTTTCGAGACATTCGAGCAACCTGATCATTACTCACAAGCGAAAGTGGTTGAGTGTTCACATATGATGAGGTCAATGGCGCAGTGGTAAACAGGGTTGTCTCATGAACAGCGTGGCCGTGGTTCAAGTCCCGGCAGTGACGATGATATGCACTACTGACTAGCTCTAATGAGAACGAAATTCGAGTTTAATGCTTCTTCTCGAAAGAGGCCGGCTCGAAAGTCTACGGGAATGCGACAGCTGCGATCAATTGTGGGTGATGTTCAACTTGAAATAGACCAAATCCCCGACCACTCATCAGTAACTGTATTATAACATAAGCGAATGGGCTTATGAAAAGTTGAGGTCGATCAAAATGAGACGATTACCCAATCTGCAAACTTGGTGTCCCACTGAGGCCTGTCGTTACCATTGCTGACTCAGTGTATCACAGTCTAGATAGGTGACTAGTACAGGTACTTGGTCCTTGTAAGGATTGCTTATGAGTTGTGTAGGATATTAGGGAACATTTCGGTAAGCCTTTTAATTGGGTTCTCAACTGACGTTGACCAAAGGTTCATATTTGACAAAACTATTTTATTTCTTAATATCCAATCATCCATTCTCGCTGATTAATACATGAGTCATTATTTGCGCAGAAATTGAGGTTCGAGTTTGCTAGTCGATCTTATAATTAGGCTGACTTTGCAAAACATTGGGCAATCCGCCGGATTCCACATTGGTTGGCATTTTTCTGGGAACGGTTGGGGACAATCAGTCCGAGTGTACTAAGCGTTCTTTACTTTTCGACATTTATGTCAATATTTACTAATAGTGACAGATTTATGTATCTTTTCCACTAACTTCAATACACTCATTGACAACCCTATGCCACCCATGAATAAGAGTTATATGACTCATTAACTTTTATGTATATTCTAAGTTCCATGTACTCAAACGGTAGACTTAGTTGGTCTTGTTATTGGAAAGCCAAATAAATCAGACAATACTTCTTATTCTCTAGGCATGCACCCATGGTTTAATACGGACGCCTTTACATCGTAGAAGAGAAGTATTCACGAATTGCCACATAAAGTTTGACGAAGAACTCTTGAGAGGCGTTCTGCTGGCTGATGATAAAACCTAAGAAACACTTTGGACAAATCTCAGAGGCCATGAAGGCTAGCTGTGAATAAGTGTGTTCCGAAAGATCTGCACGGCTACAACAGAATTGGGCTTAGGTAACATCGATAGTCCCTATGTATATGCATCACTGAACTCCACCTAGCTCCGGATATGACGAAGATGGCCAATAATTAAAACGCACGCTGACTGGGCGCTTGGGCAAAACCAGTGGTGATAGTTCAGCGGAAAAAAATGAGGGAGATAGAGCAAGTCTTCTTATCTGGGAATGGTTGTGTTAGTTGTGAATGAAAGTATACTTCTAAAAATTTATATTACAATCATCCAGTCTTGCCAACTTGACAAGTGAGCCAACACTTTTAGGTGGTCTCTGATGAACCGTATAATCGACTGGACCCAAAAGGCCATTTACTCTGTTTCAGACGGCCACCCACCGACGTACAAGTGGTCGAGGAGCTTCGCTTGTTGAATTGCAACAGGGATTATCGACCAGATATTTTCTGTTGTGCTTTCAAATATGATGAAGTAGAATTGACATTAGAAATGACAAAACTCCTTCAGGTGGTTTGTGAAACTGAATCACTACGTGCTTGGTGTTTATTAACAGTACTTACTGTTTTCAAAGATGGGACCCCAATTCTACGTGATACTCACACAGGCGTTGATCTAGTGTCTACTGCGTCTAAGTCACTAATTAGTCTTGCTTGTTGTTGGCTCTCTAAACCCTCGATAGCGTGAACAGACGTCACGTCCGGATTGTGAAAACAGAACGATCAACAGGTGACTAACAATAACAAAACTGGAGTCTAATGCTTTTATTCGAAAGGAGATGACTGAAACGCCTACGAAAATGTCAAAGCTACAGTCAATTGCAAGAGGTGTTTAACGTGTTAGTCAACCCCCTACAGAAGCACAGATACCTTAAAAGCAGGCAAAATTTATATTCGCTCGGGTTTGCAGTAACGATATATTTTACCCTCCGATGGGGCTTGCGACATCCGCACTCTTACAGACAGTCGACGGTCGTGGTCCGTTTAATCCTAAAAACTGCCTTCGATTCCGTTGCTCTTGACGTTCTTAGTAACTGTTTTCTTGGCAAGAGAGTTCAAGGAAAAAGAACAGATCTAAGAGAATCGTTGCGTAACCACTCTGCTAGCAGGATGAAGGTTTATGAACACTTGACCTTAGTCTTCGCTGTGAGTGCTCGATCTCCTCCTTCCTGTTCAGTTTTGCTATGAACGACATTCCGGAGTTTGCTTGGGGAATCCACTGAGCTTGGTGTTCAGTTTCTTCTTGGTACTAGGTTGGTCGACGTGGGGTAGTGGTGCTTTATCTTTTTGCTGAAGACGGGTAGACAGCGCGGAATGAAGTGAACTGCCGGGCTGGTTCTTGTGGAATGCGCTTCACACCTCTGAAATCCAAAGTGCTGCTTGAAGATTAGAAAATTCTTGCTGCTAAATTTTTGCCACACTTCAGTAGAGTTTATGAACAGTTTTACATACTTAGATAACACTATCACGTCACCTGATCAGACAATAGACAGAAGATCAAAGAGGTGTATTTGCTTTGCCAAACTGCTATTTGTGGCATCAAAATAACGTCCTGCTGCAGGGTAGTTGACATTTGCTTACTTTTCGTTTTGCTGTACAGTTAGGAACCTTGTCGTATCCGTGATGAAAACAGTGACGAAATTACCGTCCGATCCCCCTTGTTACCACTACTTGGCCCACTTCTTCTGGGATAACCGGGGGAGTAACGCGATCATTCTTCAGGGCATACTTCAAAATAACTTCGACAATCCCTAACTTGTTAACTCACTCGGGGTGAACAGTCATCTGCGGCTGGGAAATACTGCTCACGCAGCTGAGCATTTACCGAACATTATTTACTACAGCCGTCAACACTTGGTAAAACGACATAGTCACGGACCATGAACAATTTGCCTTTTCTGTGGGTAGGTGTTGCCTTCCACGCCGGGGTCATCATGGTAACTCATGTCGTTGGTTAAAAACGCTATGCAAATTGGCCACATGCTGCATTTAACGATATGCCCGCGTTCATACCGGTTTTGTCTTCAACCAAGCCTTTTTTAAAATCTGTTTTTATCCTTATTTTTCTTCGGGTCTACTGAGTGTCCGGTCTTTAGAAGGTGTTTTGTAGTAACCTCGATTACTCAACTAACCTTCGAAATTCAAGATCCTTTCCTGCCTGTGTTTGTTATGAAGACGTACCTGTTCTCTGTAGACTCCTATCACTCTTTCGCTCCACAGCAATTGTATTATGTTGCATCAGTTTGATGTCCGTTTGAGATAAACACCTCTCGGTTGCCTCTTGATGCTTCCGCTGTGATCACCTGATGGACTGCTTCAGACATGCCCCGACTAAACTTGTCTTATTTCTTGCCAGCCCTATACATTGTGCACGGTAATTTCACAAATGTAATCTAAAAGATGCGACTGAAGTGTTATTGCGCAAGCTATCTTGCTTATTATCGGCGGCCTGTTTCAAATAGTGATACATGGTTACTGGACGAGGCCAGGTCACGACGTGAGGCGTTTTCAACCGAAGCCTTGGGTTTTGATGAGTATTTATTGGATGGCATATAAGTGAAACAATTGGTTATAGTTCCCAGTGACTGTGCCGGTAATGCGAGGATCGTGGACACGAGTCAAAGCTGATTAGTAAAACTTGACTAGGGAGTCAAAACAGCTCACAAAGTATGGTTGGTCAACCGCTGATATCAGAATACAGTGAAACGGAGATGTGGTTCTTAAAATCGTCATTGTGATAATTAGCCGAGTAGAAGCATCAAGAAAGCAGCCTCATCCCGGTGGAGCCGCAGGCAGGTGTATGTGTTTCTAGGATTGGAAGTGCCCATTCGTTCCGTTATCAATGCGTCACTGTGATCAGCTATCATCACAGTCTTCATTACTTTCCGTTTGGTAGTCGATGTGGTAGAACGGATAACAAGCACTTCTTTCTCACGGCTTACCTGGTTTGGGAAGCAGTGTCTCATGTAGGGCCATAGGCTGAATTCCGTGGTGGTTAATGTGATACGAAGCCCTTCTTGCCCAGCGGTGTCTAGGTCCAATAAGATGTTTATGCTCTATGTTTCAGTTAACAGAATTCTGTGGCTAAAAGCGGGTCCTCGATAAAGTATCCGGACACTGGTCCTAATAATAGGTACGTTTGACCAAAGATGTGTTGAAAAGTAACTTTTAGAAATGGTAAACCGCTGGTTAACAGATCAAGCTCTAACGGATAACGGAACAACAATATGCACTAGTATAACTTTGCCCGCATAAGATGACGGATGTAGCAGACACAGTCACCAGGAATATCCTTCTTGACAGTCTGTGCAGTATGCAATTTGAGTACTCTGCTGTAATAATATTTGTTAAGCAAGACGCCCGTGTACTGAACACCCAAACTGCAAAATTTGACTCAAAGTGCTACACCTCAAGCCAGAGACTGGATGGGATAAACTGGACCGTTTTTCTGTATTAATGGATCAGTTTGCTCACAACCAAAAATTTACAGGGTCATGAACTCATCCAGCGTACTCAGGATGTAGGGTAGTGCAAGATAATAAACTTCATTCCGGTACAATTTAAGGGTGATAGACTGTATCGACAACGTTGACTGGAACAATTGAGCACCGTTTTTGGGCACTCCATTCACCAAGAGATCCGACGAATGTGTTCATTACCAATGGGAGATAATGCCTTCAAATGGCGAATCAGCTTTATCTGAACCACTCCCACTTTGATCAGGTTGGTTTATTTCGGGCGCTAACACTGCGATCGCCTGGTCATCGGGGAAGAGATACTACAACTAATGACCATTGCAACCATACAGTCAACTAACAAAATGCCCTTCCGGCTTGTGTGGTAGGTCCATAATGATTGTAACAGATTTCTTTAGATAGGATTGTGACGTCACCTAACCCAACAGTTGTCACCACCGAGCGCTTAGGAATTGCAAACTGAGGTCCGGATGCTTACAAAACAAGCGCGCATCAGTCAAATGTTTTCACTAAATTATGCGGAAATTTATGCTTAGCATGATTCCGATCTCGGACACGGTTGGCGGTATCCATGTCCCAACTAGCTTCTCGCTCAAACAGAAACCAGAAAAGGCCTGAACGCACACGTCAGCACAAGTGGCTTCCTCTGCACAGTTGTTAGTTTCATTATTTTTTACTGTATCGACTGCAAACGCAGTAATAAGACTTGTATATGTGTAGGTGTAACTATTCGTAAAGTAGTTAGACTAAACAAGCTAACCAGAATGTAGGTTAGCGTGTGCTATTCATAGTTCTTGGAAGAAGAACCTCAACTGATAAAATCTAAAGTGGGACTGTGAGCATAATTCTGGCGGCAATGCACATGCAAGATTATTGTAGATCAAGCTATCATTATACGCGATAGCAATAATCAGACAAGCAATGGGGCAAACAATTAAACCGACAATGCAAATTTAATCGGAAAGTATAGGTATTTTTAGAGATGGTGATAAGCAAAAGGATGCTATACAAACACATCAGAGACCGCTTCTGGCCACTACGTTTTCCCTTGCTTTGCTCCACCTGACACACTGACCACCAGGTCTCATTAACAGATTTTTCATAGTCTTCTCAGTCTGCCTCCACGGCATCACATACCTACTGTGTGATTTCTCCAACATTTTCATCCTATTTATTGAAATGTGCATTCTGATGCACAGTAAGTGAAAATACTGTGTTATTTTGTCAGTCGACTTCAACATCTTCCACTGAATCTTTACAAGGGACATCCTGTACCAAGAAATTGAGGTAATGTTTCTCACCCTAAAAGGACATGACCAGTTTGAGCATGTAATCGAAATATCTCAGGTATGCAGAGGTGAAACGTTATATACAATATGTGTACCGATGAGACTGGTGTACGTGGAAACCACCTTGATAGGTTACCGTTTAACCAGAACATCGAAACAAAGTCTAAACGTCGCCACTTTTAGCACCTGGTGCGAGGTTCAACTGCTTACCACACAACGAACGAAGCCACTTCCTGTACCTACTAAAAAGGACTATCAGGATGCGTTGTCTCATCCCATATACTCTATCAACTTACAACCATTTGCGTAAAGGTCGACCTTAGGTGGCTAGTTGTCCACTAGGACGTAGAATCGGCGAACGTATCCCAAAATGAATATGTGAATAGTGCGCGACTGCCAGCGCACTTTTACAAGCAGGGAGGTACAGTTCTGCTGCCCAAGTTACAAACCCTGTGCTTGAACCATTATACAGATTGAGGAGTCTGAATATTCCAGCTTCCTCCAGGCGTACAAGACAACACATCAAGCGATTGGTCTTGACGCTATCAAGTAAACACTTTTGTCCATCTGTATTTACAATCAGTCTGTGTTAACATTCCGGCTACTCTGGTAAGCAACTAGTTGTCCGAAGCAATCATTCTGATAATTTAACCCAGATGACCTCTGTTTATTTTAATCCATTACTGTCTTATCTCTCAACCCCGATTGCTTAATTCGTTCGTTGTGTTAACCCTACACTCAAGCTGCTTGAGTGTGTGCGCCCAGAATGTACGGAATACTGGGCTCGTTAACATCACACGGTTACGTCTTTTGATTCTGCCGTAGGACTCAACTTTGCGTCTTTGTGGTCGAATATGTCACAACGACATGCCAAGTGTTTATGTTATTACCAGTAAAATCATGCTACCAGTGGCAAGCAAGCTAACAAAATAGCACATCAAACGTTGCGCCCCCGTGGTTGCACTAGGCACATGAACAGTAGGTTATGAAAATTGTTATACTGTAGTTTTTTAAAGTACTTATTCAGATGTATCGGGGGTTGTATTTAGTTATGGCTATCTGATCCCCAGACGTATGTTTGGCAATCTTCACATAATCAGACCCAGTATGGGCAAGCCCGACTACCTCATGGATTTCTTACGGCTATTACTGAGTGACTTAAATGAAAAGTCCTCTCAAATACCTGTCACTTTCATGAATTTTAGAACAAATAGTTTCAACTGGTCCCCGAAATTTCGATTGCCACCCATTACCCATTACGTAATATTGCCTTCTGCGTGGTCTTTATTCAGTCCACAGACAATTAACATTCTTGCCCCAGCTCCGTCGTTTGATTCACGTTTGGGAAACATTTCTCCTCCATATTCCAAGTTGACAAATGGTTGCCTCTCGACTGTTTCGGGAAATGCGTATGGGGAAAGTGGGTGACGAAACTCTATACAGTTCTCTAAGACCCTAGTGGGTAAACTGGATACCACATTAGGTGAGTACATTCCGATAGGTTCATTTGCGTTTGACAAACTCGGTCCGAATTTGTGTTAATTTTAGAATTTTCGTCGGTTGTTGTCAGTAATATGAGCCGTGTAGCAGAAATACCTTCCATTGGCACTGATTGCAACCATGCTGCTCGAGGTACGCTTCGGTGATCCGTTCCAACCTTGTAACTCGCTAAAAGGCTTCAATTATAGTGCTCCATTGTGTCACTCAGCGCAGAATAGCCACTTCACCTTCTACTACGCCGACGTACTGATTGATCTCATTCTTTGCGAGCAGGATTATATATACATATATATGTACATACAGATATACATATGCATATGGACATATCTACTTTCTATAAGTATACGTCGTTTATCCATCGGCAACGCAGCTGAACGTGTGCCCGACACACATTCATTTACATATATATGGGGTTGACAGTGGATGCGTGAATATTCTTCCACAGATCACTTAAAGCACTTTCACAAATACAAGTATACACAGGAGCACGTCGACAACATGCACAGGCCATACGAGGGTACTCTCACACACAGCCCCTATATGAACAGATTGCTTTTACGGCTTACAAGTCTGTCACTCATTTCTGACTGGATTTCAACTGCACATCAGCCTCGTTCGTCTCTCAACTCACACGGACTCTCGGGTATTGTGTATGTATGTAGGTGCAGACACACTTGTATTGTCACTTACACTACAGTCGTTGCGGTGGGTGATCTAATTTGGCGGCAGAGGGGTGGACACAAACGTGCTTAACTGCGATGTTCTAAACTAGGACGCATGCATACCCGTTCCGCCAGTCACGAGGTCTCATGCGCACACCGATTTCATACTTTCCTGCGGTAGGTACGTTGGTGGATAGGTTAACAGGCTCATAAGTATGTGAGTAAAGGATCTCAAACTACATACGCATTCAGTGTCACGTATATATGTACCGATTAATGGGATAAAATGGGCTCACCAAGTCCGTCTCAGAGAGACATAGCCATGATAAACCAATGGACAAGGGGAATTGTTAGCATTTGAAGTCAACCACACATACGTGAAGCAAAACTTGACCACATCATCGATTTAATACAGTCTGTGTAAAGGACCTGTGGAATTGTCAGATGAGATACCCGAACTTATATGTTGTGGTTAACAACTAGTAACATTTGGTGTCAGGCTAAGTGGATGCAATATTGGCTGGCGTGTGCAGCTTACTGATAGCAATTCACAAGTTAATTGCAGCTAAAGCGTCCAAGCGCCATATATAGCTTTTCCCACTAAATTCTCACAAACAGGGCTCACCGGATTTGGGAAATCAAACGTTCGAACATGTCAACAATTAAGATTACCGTACTCAATGATAAGTAACCTAAGGTTTCATCCAAATATGTGTTGAATACAACCAATATTTGCTCATAACTTTCCTGTACATATGGACTGTTCAACTAACATCTGCCTAAGAGGAACACTAGACTGAGGTTGTGTTCTTGTTTAAGATCTTTGGTTTGTCCGTGCACATCGTTATCCGGTGTGAGATTAATATCGCAATGGTGAGAACGTAAATCGGAGCTTACGTCCTGATCGTGACAGTGGTATGCACCACTTGAGAACTCGAACAAGAGCAGACTGACAGTCTAGTACTTCGCTTAAAACAGATCGACTAAAAATCATTTTGAATAAGAAATCAGCCAAAACCACGACTACCGTCCAATTCAGTGGAGTCTGCATTTTTTCCCAACCTGGTTGACTGAAATTTTATTAGATGAGACCAATTTAAACAGCATCATTTCAGGACAACCCTGAACAATTAGCCAACTAAAAGTATTCGCATAGCTGTGGATGAACCTGGTTTTCTGTGCAAGATAAAACAATGAAAGTTGGAATAATTTCCTTCAAATACATCGACAAACAGATATGGTTTAATAAAACTGGTCCACATACACCTCTTGGAAATCTAAAATGGAGTGGGTATCAACTTGATTAGATTTCAGTTATGGCCTTAATCCGGTTGGAATAGTTTGTCCACAGGTATGCACTACGTTTGCCTAAACTTATTCAATATTTTTACGGTAATCATGTGAAAACGGAAATGGTTTTCTGTATGTGAACAGCTGGGGGTAAGCAAACTCAAGATGTGTATGATGGTAGGCGAAGTTAGCAAATTTTTGTTAGGGCCCACATAAGCCCGTGAACCTCTGCTTGTGTGGCAGCATCAATAGTTTGAAACATACATTTCAACGGTTCACACAATCTTATTTGTATGTGCTGGATATGTAGGCAGTTAAAAAATACGATAACTCTAGATTGGTTTTCTACAACGATCATAAAACAATTTTACCGATTTCAGTATGTAAGTATGCTTTTGTGCAACGTATACTCGCGTATTGTATTCAGCGTTTGTTCTTATTCAAAAATTCCGTTCATGTACTTGTACGCTGTTGAGAAATCGGAACCATGCGTGCTTATTAACTTGCCTTCTTATTACGGATTGATTTGCTCACCTGATGTTGGATTTGCTGGAGTTTGTTTGATGTGATGTCGTGTGGTAAATTCGGCAAAGTGAGTTTGATTTTATTCGTAGAGACTTGGGCTTAACATCTGTTTATCTTTTACTATTGGCTATATGCTCAACTATTACGAATGTTTCATTAAGGCAACAAGCAGATAAAATTTTAAGTTTTCCTCTCAATTAGAATTATCACCGCATGTGTACTGTAATAGTTTCAATCTTTGGGGTAATTGTCGTGTCCATATTTCACGTAGATTGAATTATTTTAATCGGTTTTCCCCGCTGTGTTTTGGTTATTTTGATTGGTCGTTTTTTGGTCGCTCTATTTTGAAAGTTTTCTTTTCGGTGGATTATTTGTGTATATGGTTGGTTCACATTAAAAACAATGCACTTTACCAGTGGTACAACGCAGATTCCAATTAGTTCGACAGCGTTTTTTGTTTAGTTTTCTGTCTTGAAGCTTAGTCTTAGTAATCCGATCGTTCGAATCACTGTCACTGAAATTGCCTTTCAAACATCACTGAATGGGTCATCCTAGATCGTTAGAAACAATGTAACAACATAGAATGCCGAAAGATGAACGTTGAAATCCGGTTCAAGACAAAGGTATGCCCTGCCGACAATCTCAAACAACTGTGAAACCTAAGTAGAGTGCTTTTAGCCGAAAAGGATCGGCTGTAAATCTCTATCCATTCTGACAGCTGTCAGGAAATTGTGAAGTGTTGTAGCATAAGTTTATTCACTTACTGGTCAAAATTCACAAGAAGAACTCGGCCACTTTTTGCTGTCACCACTTTTCAAGTAGACCTGTACAGTGGACCTTCAGCATTCATCCCACTGTATGAACCGTAGATTCTGATGGTAGAAGATTGTAGCTAGTTTTGAAGGTGTTTTATTATCTAGGTAACAAACTCACTTTCCTGATGTCACCCTAAGTTCCTGACATTTGTCTGTAAGTTCAATGACTTACACCCACAAATAAAAATGCGACCTTGTAAACGGATACTTCAGTATTAAGAGAAGTTCTTGGAAGCAGAAACATAGGCAGTGTATTCAACGCCATAATGATGAGAATAATTATGCCATTATCTTTAGTGATTAAAAGCCAGTCAAAATTAATTGTCAAACACTAGTCTGATAACCACCATCGAATAAAAGTGGCGGATTCACGGGGATGACAGAAGTGGTTTATTTGTTGTTTTATTTGAAAAAACCATTGATATTTTGCAAATTGTATCCTTCCAATCGATGGCGATTTGAATGTGGGAAACGCAAAGCTGAACGCGACGGAAGCCAATCAGTAGAGTCTCAATCTGAAATGGGAGCTGAAGATCTGTGCGTACATATCTGTACTGACATACCACAGATATACGCCCTATTAGGTTGTAGAGTTGAACAACTTGTAATCAGTTGGCCATCTTGATTATTGTTAATCTTTTGGTTCTGATAACAAGTTCTTGAGATCTTGAAGAGCAATTAATAGTTGAATCATATATTAACGAAATTCACCTTGAACAACATCAGTTTAACTCAAACCTAGGTGAATGAACGTTATTTTGGTCACACTTTTAAAAGGAAATGAGAAAGTCACTTAACTCAGCACCAAAGATACTAAAAGAATGTTGACGTACCACTGTTGTCTTAATTGCGGAGAAGACGTCGGATACGTTCTGTAACAATTTGAACGAAGTAGGCAAGAAGAATACCACTGCATATTTTCTCAATACGCCCTAGGAATCTCTTGCCTGCAAATGAAACTAGCAGCTGTCTACATAAAATGTAGCAATTAATCACATGTTCATGTTTCGTTGATTGCACGAGATTTTGGGGCTAAAAAGACCACTTGGAAACCGTTCAAAATCGACTGGTTCACCAAGTAGTTATCAGGGTTCTTACCGTCACGAAATTGGTTTTGGGCAGTGTCAGGGTAGTTAAGCGAGGATGTATATCAACACAGGGAAATTTAAAAAAATAATCTGCAGAAAATACGAAAGTTCAATGTACTGTCAATACGGTTAACAATAGCGGACTCTTTAGCATACAGCAGCAGGCCTGCGTTCGATAGGACTGCCTCTTACTACCAGTGGAACTAACAGTCACTTCCAGCGGGTCCAATATATAAATTCTTTTTTTTTTACATCCATCGAGACCGACTGCCACTTTGATTAGGATAGTTTGTTGATTGTATCGATTTATCTCTTGTCTTCCCCTCGGCGTACTCTAGACCATTCATCCGGCATAGTAGTGATCCTATCCATATCACGACCAGGTAACACCCGACTTGGTCACTTGATTACGTTTAATGTGTCATAGCCACCACCAACTTGGTAACTGGTGAATCCAGTTTGAGGAGACATGCTTAGGTAGGAAATGTTTCTAATAATTATGACTACCGGTTGTTCGCAAGATGTTCTGAACTAACGGGTTCGTAATCGATTAGTACTTTACTGACTGGCAGGATTGTATCAAAAATACAAGTGTATCAGGGTGCACAATGACTGTCAATTTAATTTAGCACATAAAGGCTGTGAACCGTAGTTCCACAGATGTTTCTCATTGTAATAATAACGTAATACACATGACGGTAATTCTAAAAGAAGCCGTATAGTTTCCTGGACGCGACACATTGAAATATGTGGGCGATAACCAGGAACTGTACTGATGGAGGACAACAGAGAGCGGCTTCAGAATTATCAATATGAATTTGACTCTAAAGGGTTTCCAGCTTAGTGTACTGCTATTCCTGCTATGATCTAATCCACCGCACTGCCCTTGTTTAATAAGGAATTTTATTTATTAGTAGATTTAGCCGTTAGGATTTTGATTGCATTATTTTCATAATGTACTTTGATGGATGACAGCGCTTTGTTGCATTCGAAAATCTAAGTGACGACAAATCGACAAAATTCGGGAACCACGAACTCAAGTAAACGCTGTGAAAGTATGCATTGCGTAACTGACGCACAGTGTTTGTAAACATTGAAATATCTCAAGTGGGTCACACAACTTGGCCATTTGTCCAGCTGTATGAATACACTTACATGTAACATGCAGCCTTTGAGATAACTATGTTGGATTCGAGGCAGGCTCGATCGGAATAATAACTGTCATGTAAGTCATTGATACCAAGGTGGTTTAGCGCCAACGAGTCGCGGTTTTACGCTACGCGATGAGCAGTCGAGGTTAACAATGATCACTGAGCTAAACTTTAATAAACATGGTTCTAAGTTACCCATCAAAATACTGGGCGAAGTCATGATAGCATGGCGAGCACCGGATTTGTACGTACCTAGAGTTCAATTATTGCACTTCCGTGTAGTCTTTAGTTTCTTGGGCCAATCAAACAAGGCATTGCGAAACTGTGTTAAATGCCGTCTAGAGTGATCGCTGCATTCTTGTAATTCAATCTCAGAAGCAACAAATATTGCCAACTGAACATATGGAGGTTTAGACATTAATTTTGTACAAACGCAGAGTTAAGTATGACTTCGTAAAGATGTCAAACTGGTGAACATTCTTCTTGGTACTGGGTTAGCTGACACTTGCTTGCCAATGGCCGGCAAGAGTACAGAAGATATCTCTGAACCACAAGACTATAGCGCCAAAACTACCAGCGCAACAACTATTTTGAATAATTGCCTGGGTCTAGCTGTAACGTGTGAATATAAGCACGAGGTCTAATTGTTTTATTAGGATAATCTATTCGTCCGTGAACAAGACGGCTCTGTGAAATGTCTAATTAACTGAAAAGCCACATTGTTCCGACAGTAGTTTAATTTTTGAGTATTTTTTTGAACAGTTTACTTTTTGACACAAACTGGCCTTGAACAACATAATGTTACAATATGTAACTGAACGTCACAACCTTGATGCTTTAGGCACTGGGATAACATTTTAACTGAATCTGTTTTCCAGCTGCTATTCCGGAAGCTCAATTAGATGTCATAACCAACTTTCGTGCACAGTACTGAGGGGTATTTTGCACCAGAAAGCCATTTTTACGGAGTCACCAGTTAACTACGATCACCTGAAGAAAGTGACGTCTACAAAGTCCATCACAGCTTAAAAGAAGACCGATCATACTGTGAAGCTGTGCGTTACACAGATGGTAACTTTGTTTTTCCGCACTTTTTTTAACTCAATGTTTTGTTCTCAAAAAGTATTTTACTAGGAAAAGAAAAAGGTACATCTAAGGGCAGAAAGTTTGTTTATAAAGGTACTCACCGTGGATAGCTTAAGTGTATTAACATGGCAACTGCTTAGGCTGGTGTTTACACGTTGAGCAGTAAGTAGGAATGTGAAAGTGTTTCCATATAACCATTTCTTCATAAAAACGGATAATTCTGACAATTGTGAGGAAAATGGCTGCAACTGTACAGATAGTAAAA
This sequence comes from Paragonimus heterotremus, assembly GCA_013368495.1. Lineage (NCBI taxonomy): Eukaryota > Metazoa > Platyhelminthes > Trematoda > Plagiorchiida > Troglotrematidae > Paragonimus > Paragonimus heterotremus. Next base: position 195,617 of record LUCH01000163.1, read on the forward strand.
AATAAAATTCTTTATCGTTACGTTATTTAAACAAGTGATTACTTTCACTGAAGTGTATAGATATTAGGTAACTTTTCATCCGAGGACAGAAGGATGATGCCGGATTGCCAGAAATTTTCGTTTCATCTATCAAAGCTCATAATAACCAACGGAAAAAAGGGTAGCTGGCTACGCCCTAAACAATGGTGGAAATGTGGTGGATAACCATGTCCGGATTAAGGCATTTTAGAAGATTGGAGAAAGGTGTTTGTTTTAATCCTCCAGGCACGTGCAATAAACCTGTGGTATCATTCTCCACTTGTATACAGTGAGTAATAAATCAATCTAATGCAACCTAAAGAGGTAACGGATAAGGGTAAGGCGTTAAATCTAGCTGATAACACACGCAGTTGATCAGCTTTATTCATATATTTTGTCGAACTTCGACGGAGAATCTGAATGTAACTAGTTTGTCTATATGCAGCACACTTCACAGTTCAAAAGTGACTGGTCTGTCGATGAGTCTGCATCAGAAAACCTAAATCTTATCCGCCGAATGATTTCGTCAGATTGAACTTAGCTTCTGTTCGGAAACATCCTACTGGTTTGCGTGTTGTTAGCATTTGAACGAATTAGTGGATCAGTTTGACTAACTTATTACCCTAATACAAGAACGCATAACTTTGCGTCTCTGCAGTTTTCGTGTCATGGAACTGCTCAAAGAATGTGCATACAGGTTGAAATGAAGAATTTTTGCGGGAGAAATAGCTTTTGCTGAAACACAGATAAGTCAGTAGTGGCAATAAGATGATAAGTAATTTGAGATTTGAACTGTTTGCCAAACTTACATGTTGCTTGCGATAGTGCTGTAAGAATAGCTTGCCGCAAATACGCTGATAATCCAACAACGTCGACTTGTGGAATTATACTCAATCGTTTGCTTACACACCAACAGGCAGCAGATCCATCAGTAGCAGCGCCTGCAGTATAGGTTAGCTCATAATAAGTGAGAAGGCAGGAAAGAATAAGATTCTTGTCAGTAAATATGCAACTAAGAAAAAGGCCGTTCTTGTTTTTCCTGATGTTCTTCCAGAAAAGACGATAAATTTCAAGACCTTCCCAAAACTGTCGTTGGCAGGTCAGGTAGACCTCCTACAAATATTACAGATAACAGAAATCCTGCAGTATTGTGAGCAACATTAAGGGAATAGTGATGGGCTAACTGATATCGAAGATTCAAAATCAGCTACAGCAAACGGCTAATAAAATATCGAAATTGTAATCTGGTAAGTTTTCATTTGATAAGGCTAAGTAAACCTGAATAGTTAAGCTATTTAATCCTATTCATTTTGAAAATCAAAACGCCTTCACTACTCGTGACCAAACTTGAGCTGTCTACATAAAGAGCCAGTCGGTGAACATCGTTATTGAAGTATCGCAATCTGAATTTCACTAACCAAAGTGTAGATACACTTGACAATCAGCTCGCCTTTCTCGTTAGCTACTGACTGACAGTGTGCTGACTTAACAAATCGGGCAACGTAGTTCAATCAACTCGAAGTATTTAATCTTCTCGGAGCACTCTCAAAACCACGTAATCTGTCATGATTGAGGAAATGGTATTAGCATAAACCATGTATGGAACTTCGTTTAAGAAGTTCGTTGGTTATAGGACCCTTGAATTCCCTGGTAGAAATGTTGTAACAGTTTTAACTTTTACGAAAGAGAAAGTCGCAAGTCATACATTCATTCAGTCAAACGTCAGTGACTCAGCATCTAACGTACACAAAGTTTTCTTTGATGGGGAGAAATTCCAATTGAATAGTAGTCCGTTTCTAATACTGCTGTATAAAAATCTGTTAACATATGCATAAGTTCCCTCACTCACTCAGGAACGCATATAAATCAGCACATATAAAAGGACCAGCTGGAATGTAACTACGCCCCTTGCTATCCCGTTGGTTGATAAGCAATTCTCCCTTCCACTGGAGGTTGTTAATTTCTGCACAGTGAATTGTGTGTCGGACACCTGAAGCCGACTGCTTATTTTGGTAAATATATCGCTGCAGAAAGGCAAAATTTTGCACCGATCCGTAAGTTATAGCTGTACAAGTTCCTAGAATAATGAAAAAAGGTCTAGTTTGTAGTTAGTTATTTATTCAAAGTATGTCGTTGCTCACATGTAACATTTTACATTGATGACACTGGAGATTGGTCGGATTTACGACTCGCTTATAAGACAGACCTCGCGCACTGTCAAACTTTGATATCCCGCATGTTTGAACCTTCATTTATTTTCCTCACATATTTGCTTCGGACGATAATACATCATGTAAAACAAGTTCTCGCAACTTGCTGTTCAATGATAATATCCGTGTTCCTACAGGACTTGCGAGATTTGCCATGATGGTTGCCCTATTTTCTGAACATGTCAATATGCAGCTTACAGACGCTTTCTATGATCAAGTGTTTTCAGTATTCTACGTACGGTTTCACACGAAGATGTTAATTGTAAAAATGTCGTCATTCTGAGAAGTTTTGCTGCACAAGCGAGCATTCTCTAAGTTTGTGTGACAGAAAGTAACATACAAAAACAGAGCATTCATCAGTCGTATATTAATATGTTTATATGTGGGTAAGTAAAAAAGAAATCTACAACGAAAAATTACGATCAGCAGTAAGGGATGTCAACCAACTGACAAATGTAAAATCTTAAAGTCTATTGATTACTGTTTGTTTTTGTATCCAGTATCCAACACTACATGTTTTAATACGCACGTATGACTTGATTTTACACTATGGGCACCTAAAGCATTGATCTGCCTCTGTAGCACTTGCTTTTCTGTGATTGATTTAGGTTTAGCGTTCTACATCTCAACTGCTGTTTGAATGCATAGCTCTAATGACAAAAAATAAGTCCGGCCGTATTGTCAACGCAAACAGCTAGTACAATTCATTTTAAGTGAAACATTTTCAATTCAAAACAAGAATTTAACCAGAAAATTTTCCTTTCAAGTCGCCAGTTTGATACCGCACTTTGGTTTGAACAGGGTATCCGTGTTTGAAGCAACAGCGCTTTCACCAATGTCAAGTTAATAGCGCATCGCATCGCTTAGCGCCTAACTTCACGACCTCACTTTCCGGTATATTAGTAATCCATGACACTTTAGCTTGCAGGACGGTTGGAAGTGGCGAGGAAAAGCAAGCGTCGATCACCACCCGCGCTGTTCCCGGTCACGCAAGAGTGACCACTGCTCCATCGTACAACCAGACCACTAGGAAAACGCAAACACGCACGCTTCATCTGACAGTCGGTTCCGTTCGATGGCGTCCATCGGGTTGCTGAACACGGTTGTCGATGCAAGTGATGTTTTTGCAGAAGAGCTGTGTAGTCCCCAAACTTTTTCCACTTGTTGTCCGTTTCACCTGCACAATGTTGACACACGAAATTTGACGTGTTTGGCGAATTGGTGGGTGGCGCGTTCCGAGCCCGCTGCTTCATACAACGAAGATGGTGACAAGAGGCGTGTCAAACAGGACTTTCGGGCCCTTGGGCTTTTCCGCCTGTCCTAAATCGCTGAGGCGTGAACAAATGTTTGAGCAGTGGAGGTGGAGAAGAAGAAGTTGAAGAACAAAGTTTGTGTGAATGGCGGACGAAGGTGAAAATCGGTTGACGAAAACGGTTCATTTTCGGGTTGAAATTCCAGTGACTTTCCATTAGCAATAACTGGACCAGAGAGTTAGCTAAAACTTTCACTGTGTTGTAAATGCATAGGGCGAAACTGGGAGTTGGTTTGATTCATCGGGTTATCAGTACTATTCTTGACCTGGTGGCACCGTGATAAAATGATAATGAAAACACTGACTACAGGGGTACAATATTTGAAAAACTGTTTTTCACAACAAATTTTTAATACGGTCACCTATGCCCAGTGTGCATGAAATAAACGACGATGTCAGTGAAAAATAAGTATGAGCCGTCTTATGGCTAGTTTGTGCTGACTATTACTGTGCTGACTATTTTCACGACCTGTTTTCACATTGTTTACATATACAAGGTAGAATGAGAATGAGGCAAATAATTAAAGTTTACGTGATACTACTGAATAAACTACTAATTTGAATGTAAGAAATATTTCATAGTTTTAAATGTGATTCAACGAACTGCGCAAATTATGCAACAGAACATCTTTAAAGTGGAGCAACCATAATACACATTAGACAAATAGTTCTTAGTCAGTAGAAAACAAGCCAGTTAAACTAATAGCCCAAACAGATATGATGGTATGGTGAGAAAACTAGGAAAAATAAAAATGTGGTATATATGCACTAATGTTCATAAGCAACATGAAAGTTAGAAGTTACATTATTTAGGTCTAGTTCCAGTAAGGGACTTGTCTTAATTGAATATTACACACAACCAAAGAGAATGGAAATTAACAACTAACTTTCTATGGAAAAATAAAATTTACTTAGGTGGATTTAACATTGGAAATGGCATAAGACAAAGAACAGTAAACATACCAAACAAACAGTCCAATCCCTCATTCATAATACTGGCAAATCATCTGCAAAATGATCCTTAATTTTGCCGTATAGCCTGATTTGTTTTATTCAGCAAGGTGATTACAGCTGATGGTAAATAGTAAGTTATTTAATACTTGTTTGTGGTGATATTAGCAAAAAATGTACGCATAATTACGAACGTTTAGTAACGTGGGGAGTTTACGTTAAATCGTCGTCAGCCAGACAGGACATGAGAAACTTCACAATCAATGATGCATTCTCAGTGAGTTATGAAAGCGTATTCGCGGTACTACTAATAATTTAGAAGTTCTGCTTGACGAGTTTAAATTCAGCTGACCCTTACTTGTTACCATGTCGATCGTTTAAACATTTTTGATGTGTGACACCAACTTCAACAGCATATATCCCAGATGTACCCACACCTAATGTGACATTTCATTCTGGAATAGACGAGTGAGCTTCAAATGCATAACATTACAGGGATTATCCAGCTGTTTGACGCAAACAAGTGGATGACTATTATGTAATTTTCTTCCTGGAGTAGCAGGGTATAAACTTCATTAGATGTTGGCGTCCGTGGGTATTTTGTGAAAACCTAAGCACTCTAAGAACCGCTCATCATCTCTGTAAAATTTGCAATCATGGTTTTTACCAAGTTTAAAATTCATAACTTTTGTAAGGCGAAAGTTGTCATACGGAGTAACAGCGTTTTGTGACTAGTGACCAAAAGTAGCACATTTGTGTGATCCATTGATACAAAACCGTGGTTTACTTATATGAACGTTGTGTATGTGAGAGATATAGGCTCCTCGTAGGTTTCTGTCGAAATTCAGCTGGGTAAGAATTAACCAAGTAGTATATTTTTCGTCCATTCGACCTCGATTTGCATAGTCCCTTTCACTAACTTCTTTGTTATCGTACACCTCTAAGGATGCGCTAAATGTGTCGTATTTAACGATCACTTTCTTTTTACGCTCAACCTCAGATCGACCCTCCTGGACCAGTCACATCCGAAATTATGGCTTCGGTCAAGAACTCAAAAGTCTGTTGGTTGAAATTCCTACTCAGACTACCTTTAATTTATTAGTCCAAACATAGAAGAAACGGGTTGTGAAACTTCGTATTGAGGATGGGTATTAAAGAAGCATAATAAACACGATGTTATGCCCTTGTGATCACAGTCAGTGTAAACTGGAAATCCGAGGTGGGCCGGTTGTGTCCATCCGCAATAACGGGGAGTGCAAAAGAAGCAAAACCTCAGTGAAATACTTAGTATCACATTAACTCGAACCCCACAGTGGTTGGCAATGGGCTTATTGAGTGGAAACAACCCACTTCGTCCGGTGAGATTTATTATCGATGTAAAATTTTTCGCGAACCCTAGTTATTCCATGTTTGAATCGTTATACTGGTGCTTGGATTGTTCATACTTTTTGCAAAAACGCTTAAATCTTTTATGAGTTACACTGTTAAAAGGTAAAGTGTTGGAATGAGTATAAATCCAAATGACTCTCAGGAACAGTAAAGAATGACTGCTACACAAGCAGACCTCAAACTCTGGTTGCTATGGTGCCACCGGTCGTAGGAAGTGGCTTAATGTTAGGTAGTCACGCAGACTTCAGGTGCCTTGAGAACCGGATATGCGTCATCGCTCAATCAACACTACAGATTATTGAGCCGCTTTGCTGGTGGTCTCGACGAGTACTCAAGTCCCATGTGAATGGTATATCACTTTATCTCCAGTTTGTCCACATCAGACCATAAGAGGCCTAGTTGGTCAACTTGGAGGGATGGAAAGTTTTGGCGTTCCAACAAACGTAAATGATTGTACAGGTGAATTCCAAAGAATTCCAGAGGGCGATGTCTCACTACCTTGTATTCCAAGTGCTGAAGGATATCGTGCGTGCGAAGTGCAAGGGACAACGAGCAGCTTTATTGAAATGTAACAAACGGCGTGCAGAACTTGTGGGATGGAAGCTGAAAAACGTGGATTGTTGAAGAGTAGGAAGATGAGTGCATCTGAATAACTCAACCGACAATCGATACATCACTTATTTGTTGGGAAGAACATCACAGTTAGTTGGCTTATCACTGAGGAATCGCCCACCTGAATGATGAAAAAATATCACTAAGGAAAGACTCATTAGGCTAAATTTTTTTATTCCAATTCCTCTGAAGACCAGCGATCTTTTATTGTATGGATGACATTTTCATACTTTGAAGTAAAGTACCTGATCTTATTGGATGATGATGAAGATGCAGCGTCTTATATTCAGACACTGGAACAACTTCGGTCACGCTTGGTTTTTACAACCGAGCAAGAAAAAAGAAAAAATCCCATCAGTATAACATTCGGTCTAATTGTTGTCTATCACAAATAAAGGGGTTTATGCTTATGGGCACAATTCAGGCTTTGAATTGGCCTACCTACAATTTTGCTGTCAGCCTCGGTTAGAACTTTTCAACCTATCAGCTGTCCATAGATAATCGGATGCACTATTGAACAGTTCAAGATTTGAGATGGTGGTTCGTTTTGCGTAGACGCTGAAGAGCCTTAATTTCTTCATTCGAAAGTGATCTTAATTGGTTGAAAAAAGTTCCAAGGGAAAACAACAAAAACACATTATTCTTTCCCAGAACTGCGATGTACACTGGGGTTATAGCTACTTCACGAATATGTTCGCTAATGACTTTTCCACAATAAGAGTGTACTAAAAGATTAGGATTTTGCATAACGCAATATAAATTCTAACTATACCAAGCTTAAGTTATAAGCTGTCAATCCAAGGGTAACTTCATCTTTACGAATGAATTGTAGCGTTGAGTTAATAGAAAGTGATAAGTTTGAATGGAAAATATTTGTTATTCATCTTTGTCTAGTTTGGTTTAACTAAAAGTTTGTACAGTACAGTAATTTGGGTTAAAAAACGATATGAGGAAGCACCAAGTGGACTTCAGGTGACTGTAGTCAGCGACAAAAATGAAGCGTCTCAAACACAAAATGTTTCATACTACTAGTTTGTCACATATTTTGGCAATTTTATCCATGAAGCGTGAGTAAACAGCGGTGAGTAAATGTCTGATTTTCCCTGGTGATAAAAGTGCATAGCAAAATGCCTGGTGGCATGATTTGTTGTTTCTTTTAATCAGCTGGTTTCCTGTTACCAGTTTCCGAAGGATTGTCCTCATGTCACGACTGGACAAGATCGGTTAACTGAGAGGACTTTCACAACTGATATCAGTTTAAACGACTGTGAATAGGCGTGGAGTCAGAGTATTTGGAAACCACTGCATGAACGCACAGTTAAAGTGCTGATATGTACTAATCAATTATGAAGGTCGAGGTGGATCACAAATTCCGTCAGATGCTCTGTTTCCCCTGAGTAACGTAATCTTATCTGTGATAAGACTTAACTAGCACTCTATAATGACAGGGTGAATGAATAAATCGCTCAGATGATGTTTTTGGCCGAATCAGTTATACGGTGTCTGAGGAGTTCATTGGAGTATAGCAGACCATCATTCTCTACCTTCAGACCAAAATTAACGTCACACATTTGTCGTCACACATAGGTTTTAACTCATGATGGTTGCAAATGTGTTATACCTGTAGTATCTGTGAATAAGGGAAAGCAAAACTACTCATCCAAACAGCAATTCGGCTAGGCCAGACCAAGGATGTTTATTAATTCTACTTTGTACAGCTGCCAGCAACTAAGTAAAAATTCTTCATTCTCGTCCAGTTTTGCCTGATTAAGGTTCCGCTGGTTTGTAACCCATACTATTTGTTTTCGGATTCCTAGAACACAAGCCGATTGTATTCATCTTCCAGTTATATTGTCATATTTATTCATAAGGTATTCTATTTCACCTATACATTGTAACAACAGATAAGTGCAGCAGTGACAACTTATTCAGCATTTAAAAGTTGAGTTTATCTCAGCTTACATACAACCAATCATTATCAACAACAAGTCCGAATATAAAGCTATTCAAGGGAGTAGAAATTAGCCTGGCTATCTTAGTACCTCAGCAGGCAATATGCATGCATAAATGTCCTTTTTCTTCATTTCTGCAGGGCCTCAAGTCCGAATACTGTTGACTGTGATCGGTCTGTACGCAAATCGTTTTAGTTCTGCTGCGATTATTCTGTGAGGTCCCTGTACATCAGTTTCCTCCACCTAACGGAACCCTACATGTGTTCTTAGCATTTACCGATTCAAGATATTTATATATTTTCAGTAAGTTCTGATGTAATAGTTACGCCAACTTTCATTTGTTCACAAATTTCTGTAGGCTTTCTAAACAAATTTACCATAATTAAGAGACGAGGGGAATCATGAGGGAAGCGTGTTGCCCATGTTTGTTTTACACTATCAATTTATGCTGTCGTGTGGAAAACAACCCGACAGTTATTACAAACCTTATCTCAACATACTTATCCAATCCGGAGCTAAATATCGACCTGTGAGAAAGTTAGAGTCAGCTTCTCTTGCTGTTAAAAACGCGATTGAAGTGTAATACGTACCGCTGTAGGTGTATGAAAAAGTATTCTTGCACAATTTTCGGCGGCATGAGGGGGTTCTCTTGGAGGGACCTTTCCATCAGTTCATAAGAAACAAAGTTGAAGGGAGGAGTTACTCATAACTAATACTCCAGCCTTATATTGAGGTAAAAATTTCCGTCTCATTCATAATAATGTACTGTCGTACAACACCCAGTATCCCACAAGATTGAACTTTGATTTCTAAATTTCAGAATAATGGTATTACTTGTAGCTCAGTTTGAAGTCTGAGGTGTTCACGTGTTCGTCGAACACGGCAGTTAAGTTGCAAACTTTTCTTAACAAACAAATTGACGTCACCCGTTGGTAAGGGTTTTGGCGTAAACAGCTCAGCGTGAAGTCTGGTAGAAGTTGATGAATGTCTGTTCTTATGTACCAAAGTAAGTTGACTTTTTGACTTGAATTCGGCTTAGTTACTTCGGACTGATTTTAGCTCTTTCACCAAAATTCTGATTGGTTGGTATACAACTAGACCTAAGGCCTAACTTATCATTTTTCACTGATTTGAACTTTTAACTTGGATTTTGCTTTCTCGCTTTCCTTGCTGCTCAACCGTGACATAAAATCTGATCTACTGATCCCTGTTCCTGATTAGGTCAGTCACTTCTTTGCCGTTGAGGTTCCAGCTGATTGATTTTATGTGGGTCAGTTTTGATCATCGATCTGATCTGTTGAAGTTCCTCTGTTCTGTTGTACAGGTAAATCCGCATAATGGCGTTTATATCTTCTTTAGTCACAAGCTCACATCGGCTTGCAGGTTTTACCCATTCTAGTATGTCTGTTTATCGAACGGGTTGATGAATTCCAAGTATGTTTGGTGTTTGTTTGGATCAGGATTTCTCCGGTACTTAGAGTGACTATATGTCCACTTTTATTTCTTTGAGTGGAGATCAACGAAAATCGCTTGTCTTTTGATAGTTATTTTATGTTCTGGTATTCTTCTGGATAATTTCTTTCCGGTTTGACCGATACAACTTTTTCTGAAGTCATTGTATTTAAGTTTGTGTACAACGCATTGATCACTGGGTTTCAGGTATTCTTTTCGTCTTCAGAATGTTTTTCGCCTTGTTGCTACTTGTTCGATTAATGGTTTATTCCGTGTGACGACAGAAGTCTTGCCGTAACTTCTTCACAAACTACTCTTTACACTCGAACTCTAATGCAATGATGACATCACTGCGTTTGGTGATGAAATGTTTACAATCTAACTGTCAAGCTGAGCAAACAGCCGAATAACTCACCATTGATCAAGCAGATTAATTTCAGGTAGCCAAAAAGAATGCTTACAGGGGCAAGTCAAAATGGACTGATCAAATGAATCCAAATGGTTAAAAGCAAGACGTGAAATTCTTTTTGTATCACATCACGTCAAAACATAACTTACTAACACAAAAGTTGTGTACCCGTATATATAATGAAGGTTCATCTTATGCCTTTGGACAGTTCCGAATGAATACTGGCTTTACTAATATATTACTGTCGGGTGGATGTGAATATCACATGTTCAGTATATCAGGATTTATTATGACGTAAATAAGATGATACAGATATGTACTATATTAACAAGGTATTACATCCCGTCTAGAAGACTGTTAGTTGATCGTGTTTAATAATGTGAGGGACACTCGGATCGACCAGTTCGTGAATTCCTACTTTGGGTTCACGCTTCTTGAGCAAAACGTAGTCACATATTCGTTGCTTCACCCGGATGCAGGTTATTTATTAACCGACTGGTTTCTTGTCTCTAGGTTATGTTACAGTGCCGTAAAGATTAGCTACTTTATTAAAACGTTTTAATTAATACAGACAAGACGTACTGACAATTTAAAATAGAAAATTCACGATGCGATTACTTGTGCTCGCGTAGGCTATTCTTGCTGGTCTCGCACCTTTGATAAACCTAGGCACTACTATTCAAAATTACTGACTGTAATTCCTTCTTCGGGCTTACGCCTAAGTGAGTAGATTTCCCAGCTGTCACTGAACAGTAAGCGGTTACTTCGTGTTTCACTGATCATCCGTTAATTTAATCGAAACAGCTATCTTGTTGAGAGCTGCAAAATAGAAGTAGAGGCTTGATAGTGAATCTCGAACGAAAATCACAATAGGTTCGAAAAATCTAAGTAGTATACTAGGCTTAGATAGGTTTAAATAATAACCATGCCCTCAAGAAAAGAAAAATCTGTAATATCATGCAGGAAAACCTATAGTGAACACTACCACGAATGGTAAAATGAATTTAAAAGGCTACCTTTAGCAAACCTACTCAGTTGCCTAAGAATATCGAAAACCTGGGATGGCAATGATAGTCTGACTGAGTGATTATTTTCTAAGCTGTAGTTGATCTAAGGTATCGCAGCCACTGTTTCAACATTCCACAATACCTGAATAGTGGAACATTAGTTGAGCCCGGTTAGCAGCTCCCAAAAAGGACTGTCCGTCAAGAATGTGTTTGAACACTTCTCGCAAGCAAATTAACTGTGGAGATTGGGACAGTTCAGCTCGCAATTCTTGTGGTTGATAATTGCTTAAACTGGCTCGTAGAGGTGGACACTTTTTATGGACAAATGGAACAGACGGCTAAGTTTACTCTCAAATTTTGGCAGCCTCGTATGGACGCCTTACAAACTGTCTGTTTCCAGTACCCATATTCATATTGTGAAAACGTTCAATCGATAGAAACCCAATATTGTGGGACCTCTAGAGAAGTTCGCTTCTGGCCGAGGTCTTTTAGTAGGGAAGACCGGATTGGGTCCTGACGCGCTGCAAATGAGGTAATTGCACAAAGTTCTGAGCTAGTTTGCTCAATGACTTGAGTTTTGTCCAACGAAAGGCTGTTTCGATGGTAAGGAACCAATTATCCTTTAAGGCTATCACGCCTGCAGTAGCAGAAAAATGTGATATTTTTAATTATATATGTGACGTGCGGTCGGAACTAGCAAGGGCGCGCGGGTTGGAGGTGAAATGCGTAAGAGGGCCTGCTGCTGTTTTGTTGACGCCATTTTAGTTTTAGTTTGCTTAATTCGTGTGCATAACCTTATGGGCATTTGGCTCATGCTTATGTGTTGTTTGTGTTGTTTCCTTTGACAGGACTGTCGCTAGAACCCTTACTTCGGAAGAATGCTGTCCACCGGTGTCTCCACGTGACCTCAAGATTGATCCACGAGTGTAACGGACAGTCAGAGTAGAAACGGCTGACTGAATTACTGAACTTATGGGCAGTATAAAGTGGTCATTTAATTGCGTTTATTGCTCTGGAAAACTGAAAGATTTATAAGACTTTCTGGAATGACCTCATAATGTAAAGGCAGGCAATCAGTAGAGTGTACAGCAGGAGGTTGTTTACTTGAACAGTCAGTAAGTACATTGAATCCGTAACGCATCTGAGGCATCTGGGTGTATTTTGATTATGAAGTATAGAACAATAACTTTCACTTCATACAAACAGTCTGAAAGACACTTGTAGTGCCTTTTAGAAAAGTATTGTCAGCGGTTATATTAATCGGGCTAATGGGAATAGAAATAAAAAAGTTAGAGAGTCGAATACCGTATGTAATGGCAACGTGTGTTGTCAGATAGATCCGCTTAATTACCAAGTCGTACAGGTTTCTCATTGGTCAGCGTCACAACAATTTTTGAGGACGATTGATCCAAATCACACTAGAGCATTACTTGAGAAAATATGCTGCTGAATTACTTTGTATATGTGAATTAATTAAAGTAGGTGAATTTAATAAATGAATTAATTTAGCAGACGTAAATTTCTTCATCGTACCATTTTCAGCTGCATCAGTTTTTGTATTGCGATACTAGATAGGACGAAATGCAAAGAAGCAGCTCTGATCCGATTTTGGATTGAAAGCTGAGTGACAACACATTGATATTCGAAAGTGCTAGAGATACAACCAAGGCTATATCCTAATACAGTGCTAGCCACATACCAGGTTTTCCGATTATCCTATGAGTACGTAACGTATCACGCCGTGCGTGGTATTGAAGTTTAGTTTTACCCAAACCCCGTTTACTATGCCGTATTAATTTGTTGACGATATTGGGAATGGAACAATGAAACTACTTAAAGTTTAAGGATCACGGAAAACTAAGAGTTCTTATGTATATCCTACTCCGTATTGGATGGTAATAAGTGAACATAGTGAACTGTGTACGCAACTAAGAACAAACCAAAAACGAACAATCTGTTGAGCAGTAGTAAGCAGCGAAGAAGATAGATGTGAGGTTAATTAGAATGGGGAAATAGAAGTCCGGCATGGACATGTCAAGCAAGCATGGAGCGAACAGTTTATCGAATGATGACTTATTACTATTTACAGTATGGACGTTTTATTCCACCTCCGGTTTTTTCTAACCACCACGCTGATTAGAGACGTGGGCGGGCATCACAACTGCGTGCATCAAGCCCTCGCCTGAAACTGTCTGTTGGTGGTACCATCACCATACAATGGGCAATGTGTTCCAGATTGCACTCACTTGAGTATTGAAACGATGTTGTTTACATTTCAGACAATTTATCCAGTGTTGCGGTTTCAGCGAGTGAAGCTGAGCATCAGGATATGCTTCAGAAGATTTGGTGGCCGAAGTAGTAGTATATAGATTAGAAGAAGTACGTCTGTAACATGTCGATTGTGAATGCGGAACCGAACCAGTTCAACTGGTCTTTCTGGGTAAAAAAACTGAACCAAACGATAAAACCTACCTTGTTGATTCGTTCCGGACGTTTCCGAGTCGGAAGACGGAAAGGTCAGTTTAATGATAAAAGGATCGCAGCTGGAAAAACATTTCGACACAAGAACGCAGGCTGTGACAAAAATTAGGCTTGGATCGATTATCATTGGTTGGCTGCTTTTTCGAGAACCCCTTCGAAATGACAGCAATAGGCATTGCCCATGTTTAGCAGATTTTCACATGGCCTATGGGTCAGTTTTGTTGATATCGCTGCCAGTTATTTGCAAGACACTCTCAAACACTTCAAACTAAATAACAGGGTGCTTCGGCCAAAAGTCCATTTTCGTAACTTCTTGAAGATTTAAGTGGGACATATTTGACTGGACATGTACAAGGTCGTCACGATGTTCTCATCGCAGCATTCTCCAATTTAGTGGCCATAAGCCATAAGTCAAGTTCAACCGACATTTAACGACCGCATTGCTAGTTGAGCTGGTTTATCAACACCTAGATGTCAAACGCAACGTTGATCCGGTTTAGACCTGCCAGAACTACATGTGAATAATCACTACGTGCTAGGTGAAGAGAGCTGTTTGACGAATGAATGTTTTTACAAATATGAATATGCAAACTGAGTGATCACATCAACCTTAAACAAAATAATCTAATCCGTATACAAATACTGTAACTGTTTCTGAAAAATCGACTAATTCTTGTTAAACATCGTTATGTAGAACTGAGTCAAAAATCAGCAGTTGTTGGCTGAAAGTGATAGAGTAAATGTTTGTAAATGATTAGTTTGACATACTATTGATAAGATGAAACAGCTTCTGGTCTTATCTGATGAGGGACAATAACCAGTTGTATGGTGTTAGACGGATATATCTGGTGACATTGCAGTTAATCCAGTTGAGAATTGCTGCAGCGTATTTGCTGCAAGTAGAAGACACTGAGGAATTCTGTTTTAGTGTATCGATGTCATAACAGTATTCTTGGGCTTAGCAAACAGTAAACAGTTGAACTGGTCTGGTATAAAACGCTATTTTTCTTAGGTTTCTACCTTAACAACGAAGCAAGCGCGAATCTGATCTTATATTTCTCTTGTTTTGTTTACTCACAAATTCGGAACTTTTAGATACCCCATTAGACAGGGGGTAAAATGATAGAAATCACCAAGATTTTGATTCTTACTAGGGAAATGAATTGCACTTCGTTCATGTTAAACCAGTTACTTGAGATTGGACGGCAATGGTTGATAAGTATTTGTTCGGAGGATACAATGAATATAGGGTATTTATTGTGTACCAACCGTCTATTGATTCGGATGGATCAGCAACGCCAAATGTCTGCTTGATAAATGCACGGGTGGTTCCAGTGCATACATTTCATTGCGATGGTTTCCTGTGTAATTGCAGGCATCAGCCACCAGAGCATATATTCACTTATTTTTCGTAGTTGACACAGATCTGGTCAGCCGACGTCATTGCAACCACATCTGCAACTAATTGATCACAAACCTAGTGACACTTTACAGGAAAATTTCCTACTTTAGATGAGACCCAACTGTGAAAAGTCACGGCTTCGGCTGGATTCGAACTAGCGACAGAAACACCATGCCTCGAAGCGGCAAGCGCTCTACCAGCTGAGCTACGAAGCCACGCAAGGAGATCGGAAATTTCACATTTGGACTCGGTTACACACCCGAGCTCCTGGCGTGGCTTCGTCGTTCGGTTGGTAGAGCGCATGCCGCTTAGAGGCATGGTATTTCTGTCGCTGGTTCGAATCCAGCCGAAGCCCTGACTTTTCACAGTTGTGTCTCATCTAAAATCATTAACCTGCCAAACTAATCATTAGTAATACAAATTCCCTTTTTGACAGTTAATTGTGCGATATTTTCCGGCGGAATTCGCATACTTCTTGCCTACAGAACTAAAAGTACTATAGATCATAAAAGTGAAATGCTAACTGGAACACAATTTTAATTGGATTAGCGGAAATTGACACAAACGATCAAGACAAACGTATGTGACTCGGTGTATATCACCTCCATATGAAACTATTGGGATATATTCCTTTCATTCTGTTCCATAAATTCGTTTTGTAAAAACCTTTAAGACTGTTATGTACCCGTGGATGGCATAAGTACTTAATAACAAAGTGAGAATCCGTTAGATGTTCTCGATCAAGAATGGTCATCTAACTACTTGTGTAATACGAAGAAAGAGTCACACTTTTGTGTTGTGGATGAATCTTTGAGAAACGGAAATTTGTAAGTCTATTATTCCGAATATTCCCAGTATGTCCACCGTCCGTGATAGTCGTTCACCCACATCCGTCGTCAAAACCGCGCTCTAACCAACTTTATCAATCATCTTGTTAAAGCATATCTCATTTTTTCAAAGGACCTCCTAATGCCACCAGCTTGCGGTAAAACAAAATGTCCTGATCACGAAGTCTCTAAGTTATTTATGTTACCTCAGTGTCCACTCATGAAAATTCATTCTTTCTTCTTTCACTAAGTATACGTAACTGTGAGTGTTCTTGTGTATTTATGCAGTTGTTTACGAATGCTACAATTATCCATACCATAAAGCAAGGTGATTATTCGGTGGCTAATCTGGTTCGCTGAAGCAGTCAACCAATTGAGAAGTGTCTCGAACCTCTACACTGCCTGCAATATGGGCAACGCTCTCTTTCTAGAATGTAAGGTGTATCCAGGAGAAGTAACAAACCGAAAGTATGCAGTAGAGTTCATTTATAACGCCCTGATTCATTTAGAAATTGCGTTCAGCCAGACTTCTGTTTTTCGCTACCACTAGTTCGGTTGGTTCGATTTCGTCCAATAACAAGTAAGCAATCCAGGTGCAAACTGGTATCCAATATTCCATTCATATTCTGCTATTAACTTAGTACAGTTCATCGAGGTAGTTTTGTGGCATCTTCGTATTAATTCCTTTAAAGTCAGATGCTAAATGACGTCTTGCCGTTAGGATTTGTAACGATTTCAGCCAGTTGTCTAGAAGACAGACTTTGCGGAGTAATGTAACACTATCACTTCTAATTTAGTTGATGGGCTCAGGTTTCCTTGAACTACACATAATGAGAAACAAACCTATTTGGTAGAGGAAGATGGCGAACACGTAGATCAAGACTTTGAACCAAAAGTTTTGATAGTAACTTAGTCACAAGTTAACTGTTATCTCTTTCAGACTGTAAGCTTTAAATCACATCATCTGAGACTTGATTTTCCTCAAGAGATAGGTCAAAAATTCTGCTATCCACAAACTGTACAAATAGCAAACACTGTTATGATTAATGTGATCAGCTTTTGAAGTGCTTGTCTGCAAGAAAAGACTTTTGTACATTCGCTTCCTCTTCTGATCATTGCCGGTAGGTCAAAATATGTAAAACGATACTTCACTTAAACTTCGTTCGAGCTTAATAGACAAGGAAGTAAAATATTGCAAATTTTCACAGTTCCAAGTCACTGCACTGCTTTAGGGGTTGTGCCCAGTCGTTTTTACTAATTGCCACTATGATTAATACTAGTTCTAAAAACTTTAACAAACCGATGAGAGACGGAACTATTGGGAATGTATACACTGAATATAAATGCGGTTATGTGCATCCTTCTGGACTGTGAAAGTACTACAATGCAACGTTGTCAACCCCAGTCACGCACTAAACGTACCCCTTTAACAGGCGAAGAAGCCAGCCAACAAATGTATGAGTAGAGCAAACAAACCGAAGTCCCCACTGTCACCAGTTGTATACGTATGATTGGTGTGAACAACTTTCTACCGAACAGGCACTGCGAACAATCTATGTGGATCGCGAATCAATTGGGATCAACAAAATGTGTTGCACATTGCACTTTTTCCCGCAAAGATGAAGAACACTACGCTACGAACTTACGCTACGTGGTCTTGAAGGGTTATATAAGCTGTAGTAAACTATCACAATTAGTAACACTGACCTTATAGTTTCCTACTAGAGCCAAGAATACAAACGTATGGCCTATACAATAATTTCCCACAAGGAGTTGGAACAGAAGTACTATATAACCGGATGGCAAAATACAGACTTATACATGACATAATTAAAAACCTTTAGAATACTGTCAGGAAGATTCAAGTTATAGAAAAAAAGTTTACTTGAACTAAAAGGTAAGACGTGTAATGATGAGATTTTGCAGTTAAAAAAAATATCTACGGAGAATCTCAATCCTCCGTCGTTAATAGTTTGAGAATATGGTAAACTATATACCAACTTTTGTTAGTACATCGAAGAGCAACGGGTGAACAACAAGTCCAGCAAGAATTGTGCTCTTAAAAAATGATAGATGAAATGATGCAAAGCATCCGATTAAGCATAGAAACGCTCGTTACTTCGGACGACATTTTCCAGGCATGAAATGCTCATATCAGTTTATGTTTAATATATCACCTGTATACTTATCAGGCAAAAGCCGAGTTAAAAATCGATGTAGAAACGAACATGTAGTAAACATAAGGATAGTTTACTAAACAAGTTGGATCATACTGGTAGCTACGCTCATTGCAAAATTAACGATACAAATTAATTGTTTCTAAGCTCTACTACTGGAGGTTGGTGGCTGGTCCATAATGCGGCAGCCCTCTAGTTGCTCATACACAAGAAATCCACCAGTGAGGCCTAATTACCAGCGAAGCTTAGGCCTAATGTTTCTCACGGAAGTGTACAAAACTAACATAGCTCGCGTGGATGTATAGGACACTTTGAAAATACCATATGAACGCTTGTATAAAGCATGTGTTGCTTGACCTACATATTAAAAACTCTGGTGGAATTTACTCAAAAGCATCTCTTAACCCTATCCAGCTTTTGAACTGGGTGAATCATGAGTGTAAACGATCACGCTGGGGCTCATGTTGCATGTTCTGTTTGTTCTAGTTTTTCCCACGTGTATATTTAGTTTTGCCAATTGCTTATGAGCTCTTACGCACACCATTGCTGTGTTTACAGGCGTGTTTCATCCCCGTGGACGCCAACAGCTTATAGACAAACCAAATGTGACAGTTCAAGTAGGCTGACCATCTGCTGTTACACATACTTGTCCTGATTGCCTGCACCCCAGCCTGTGCAGACACACTTGCCTTGTTAGCTAACAAGACGTGGCCTAACAATAATACGACTTGGATCCATGCCTACATATGTTTAGCTCGTTGACTGACTGACTGACTGGTTTGATGCTTGTTGGTTGCCTGCTGGCTGGTAGTTTGGTTGGCTATTATGAGGCGAAAAAACAGCACGCCTGCAGGTGTGCTTGAAATGCGTACCCTGGCCAGACTCTCCTCGAGCCCATATGCACGTGTTAACATAGACGGGTGGTGGTAGTGATGATGGGACAATTCACAGGATTACCTCACGAGGTTGTCGAAGCTACTATGTTGGTCGGGTGCTGGCCACAAACTGTCTTTTTCTTGTTGTTCCGCCAGATGTTCCACAGTTTGTTTAAAGGTGGATAGTTGTTTGCCTGTGCCCGTATGTTCGTAAGAAGCATGTCTTCAGGGGTACAAGTCTGCTAGTAGCCAGAGTAGTATGCACGCCTGTAGACACGTGCCAAATGTGGACATCGGTGTGCTGCACTGATCGTGCTTCACAACGAAAACGAAGATCGTCGTGCCGTTTGCTCAGCACCTCTAGGGGTTCGAAATGCAGTGAAATGTTGGGTTGACAGACAGGTGTTTCTAGTGGTAAACGCAATGCCAGTCATAGATCTCAGAGGCGCTGTTTACCAACGTACAAAAACGCACATAGGCACATAAATGGATCATCTGCTATTCGTTTTCCTTTCACAGTATGGCTACCGAATAGGATCGACATGTCCTAAACGAGTACAGTGAGTAAACATTTGATCACACTCTAAATGGAACAGTAAAATAAGGGCACAGCTGTCACCAATGTGCCACTCTGCGACGTGACTCTAAACCAGATAGCGATGAAAACATAATCATATCAAGATAAAATATCCAGTGTTTCAACATCCAATCGCCAAAATACTTACTCAAGGTTGACTGTGCTTAGTACCTTTGTCCATCGTCATCTTACGCTAATAATTTCAATTCATGCTTACAATCGTTAACATTTATATCCTATATTTCTAGTCGGAGACTGTTCAACTCAGGCTACCAGTTTCAACTAAATGTGTTCATACGGACTTAAGATGAAACCTTAAACATGCTTACTCCATGAGAGATTTCGTCACTGTTTTGAGCCAACCAAGTAAAAATGACCGACTTGTAATGTTCTTGTTAAAAAATGAAATTCCTGTCTGCTGGGTACGTGAATTCCTAGGGAACAACCCTTTAAAAGGTTATTGCGTTTATGGTGTAATGGCTCTGGAATCGGTGGCCGGTTAGGTATGTGGTTTACCTCAGATAAATGGTGCCCTAAGGTGATAGGGAGGAATAGGAGCAAAAGGAATCGTACAGTGCTCATTCGTAATTGTGTATTGTAGAATTGGCTATCTTTCCAAATAAGGAATTTCCTCGTTGATCAATGGGGTCAACACAAAAATACCAAGAGAAGGTTTTGTATTCATTTTTGAGTAGCTACCTCAGTGAGGGATGCATTAATACTTTTATGTCACCGTGTGTTTACTGTCGTTCATAATGCGGTCAATCAACAGCTTATTTGTCTGAGTTTGATCTATTTGAACCCACAATCTTTCACCAAAGTGTTGATCGATTCATAGTCTTATGCGAAAGATCCTCAATTCCAGACCAAAAATTAGCCAAAATAAACTCGGCAGGACTACACATTGCAATGACTAATCTATTTCTCACGTAATGGTACATTTCAGTAGTAGTTATAGTGATATCGACATAACCAGAATGGATTGTTCCAATAACATACTGCCAAGTTTTTTGTTCGTCCATTTGTTATTTTCTGTGTGCGGTTGATATAGCTTTTGTTGGCTTTACTTTAGTGGTCGATGAAAGTAAATCGTGATATATATCTCCTTTTTATGTGGACAAAAGTTTGAAAGTGTCAAAACTGAACAGTAGATGATGGACTGTTTGCACATTAGTCTATGCAAAGCTATAAAACAAAACCTTCCGACCAAACTAGACAAATTAGTAGCGATAAACACGAACCGTAAGGTTAGTTGTAATTAGAATAGGAGGTTCCAAACCTCAAACATGACTACACTGAAAAGCACCTGCTATGACAGTTAGAAATTGTCGTGTAGGCCATCTGAACAACCAGACAACTTCAGAATTGTGTACAAGTGATGGTGGTTGAAATACAGACATAGTCATTTGGTTAGGTCTGCATGAGGTTACCTGTACAGTGATCAGAATGCAACCCTACAAACGAGCAAATCGGAGTTCATCATCACGTCCAGGTAAGGACATGCGTTACTAACACGATTCATGAAAGGTAATATCCCACTTTCGTGCATTTCCTTAAAAACACTATTTCGGAGGTGAAGGCTGGGGTCAAATGTAAGCAATGTTCATCCTTCAAAAATAGAACCTTGAACTTCTCATCAACAGATCGCTATTGATTACATGATAATCACTTTCAAAACGACGTTCTCTGGGGGGGGGGGGTTGTCTTTTGTCTGAACCAGTTAGATAGAGATAGTTTTACGGAAATCTAACCCGCAACAATTCGTGCTACAAGCAGACCGGGTTATTCATTTGCCGATCAGTTGTCTAGGGATCGTTTGGGGTGATGGATCTTATATGCCATTTTGGGTGTTGTGGTTAACGTGTTTCTAAGGAATGGAGGTGAGGAGAGCACAGCGTTACGAGTAAATTGTAATATGCACTACTGACGAGCTCTACTGAGAGCGAAACTCGAGTCTAGTGCTTCTGGTGTTCGAAAGGGGCCGACTGGACCGTCTATGAGAATGCGAAGGCTGCGATCAATTGTGGGTGATGTTCAACTTGAAACAAACCAAATCCCCGATTACTCATCAGTAATCAAATTGTAATACTCAACGTTTCAACCACGCCGGGTGGCCTTCCTGAGGAGTGTTTTGACTCTTCACAACACTCCTGAGAAAGACGACCTGCGATGGTTGAAACGTTAAGTATTATAATTTGCTCGTAACGTAGTGTTCTATTCCACCCATTTACTAAGAAGACTTTATTCTCAGTTTTTCTAAGGTTTGTGATTCCAATGAAAGTCTTGTGACAGAGGCTTATAGTTCTGCACATTTACAGGTGATGTAGCTATCGGAGGCAAATGTTTTCCATGTATGACGGAATTAGGTGAACAGTCTATCATTAGATTTATGCACGATGTTTTAAGCATATTGTGTGGATATCCGAAAAATAGGGAGAAGCGGGGATTTGTATCTAACACACTTAGCTGTCGGTAAAAAATTACGTGTTAAACCGATGGTGCTTTGCTGTGGAAGCTCAGTACAGCTGGGTACAGATAATTTTCTATTGATTAGATCTCCGACACATATTCATACAAAACAATCGATTTCTATTAGATGCTTGCTAATGAACAATACCACTAAGTAAATGAAAAGAAATTTTCGCCAAAGAAACTGGAAGTCCGAGTGGACTCGATTAATATCATTAACCAGGTAGCCCTTGATTAATGTACTGAATTCTTCAAATTAAGTAACGTAAAAATTATGAGAACGAGTTTGAGTTCCTGACACGTACAATGTTTAGTCAGTTATTCGTTTCTCATAAGCAATGGGGGATTATTGACACAGATTAAAAGTCAAAACTTATTGTAGACTTCGTGCCTTCATAGACTTCCTAATAAGCTGCCTTTAAAACCAGCGTTAGACTCGAGTTTCCAGTATATTAGACTTAGTTACTAGTGCATCTTCTTGCCAAGGCAGGGACTAGAGCATCGGTCATGCCAGCAAGAGAAAACCATTTAGTAGACCCTTGTGACATTAACGTCAAATTAGAAAGGATTGGATGAAAAATTGCAAACGGTTAGACACATTCGCTTGTGAGTAATATTCAGGTCGTCCGAACACATTAAAACGTGACAGAGTAACTACCCCCTTCATTCTAGTCGATGACCCTACGACTAGGACTTCTCTGAAAGTAATATCAAGCTTTTGGCGCAGTCGAATGAGGTGAAAAACTTTTGAGGAGGTTGAGTAATCTGGGCACTACTCACAAGTAAATATCGCTGTGTCTCTGTATTTTCATTCACATGAGGTCAATGTCGTACTGGTCAGCAACGTTATCTGAGGCACGTATGGTAGGATTTCAAATCCCAGCCAAGGAAGTTTGTACGCTGCTGACTTGGTCTTACAAGGGTTCTCCTCTCTTTACACTGTTAATTAAAAGAAGCTATTTTTTAGTTTGTTTGTTCACTGTCATTTCATGCAATGGCAAGCGTAGAAGAAAGAATGCTTGCAAGTGGTATTCACACTCATGTAGCTGTCAAAGTTGGAATACTACTGGTTATCTTTATTCATATATAAGTCATCGCTGAATAACTCACAGATGAGTATTCCACTTATGAATGGCATCTCCCGTTGACCGTTGTAACGAAGTCAAATTTTGTCAGATTAATGTTATTTTTAGCTTGTTACCTAGTATACCAAAGGACGTTAACATTCGGAAATTATTATGGATAACGAGAATGGCGTAAATCAGGTTTGACTGCGTCGGTAAGCTTCATGACCGGAATCGAGGTGTATACATGTGTAAACTTTCAGTTTCGTTTACAGGTAACCACGCCCAAAACATTGAGTATTTTGACGATACTGAATGCCGCTGGCTGCCCGGTTACGTCTGGACATGTGTTCAAGTTAGTTAAATAAAATCTAAACCAGCTTTCGGCACTTAAGGTCCGTGATCATAGCAGTTGGGTAGTGTTAATGTGCATACAAACTGTTGTTAAAGGCGAACATGTTGACTAGCTTGTCACAAATAGGTCCACCTGGTGTGTGGCCGAGAAATGCACATGACCGTCGTATGCCAGCTGAGGCGTGTCCTAGTGAAACCAGCCTGTTCGAAAAAAGTTCTCAGCCGAGCTGGTTCGTCAACATTCACGCCGTCATGGCACAGCGGTGGTGTGAACAAAGCCATTCTTTCCATATGATTCGAATAGCGATTGACTCGACTGTACCAAGTAGCATTGTGTTCGTCGTCTCCGACTTCTTATGTATTACAGTACACAGCTCAAATCGGTATCTGATCAGGTCAGCAGTAGACGCGCTAAGGAAGTTTTCTAGCAAATAGTCGATTGGTTAAATCTTTAACCACATCATATCTTTCAGTTTCTTATTTTTACTGATTGACCATTGCACTGAGTACATGAAAGCGACAGTTAACCCCCCCCCAATTCCGAGTACAGACACAGGTCGCTGGGTGAGCTGTGTTCAGTAGTAACTTCCACTTTCCTCATAAAAACATTGTGAGAAAGACCCAGAGGTTAAAAGTTCCATTCTGCATTCAGAATAGTTAAGTTCTGAGTAGTTTGGGGTCTACTCAATGTATTGATGTACGAAAGTTTCATAATGATAAAATTTTGCAGGAAATCTCTGAAGAGGTTGGAACTCGTATCTCATGTTGGGCCAAGGCAAACCACATTGTCTGTCTATTGCTGAGCCGTGGTATCGCTTCACAGTCCGACTGATAACAGACACACGAACATTATCGAAAGGATTTTTCATGCTTGAAGTGCGCGTCTGTAGACTGGGATGTTCCCCTAAAAAAAAATAATTGGGACTTAATG
Organism: Paragonimus heterotremus; assembly: GCA_013368495.1. Lineage (NCBI taxonomy): Eukaryota > Metazoa > Platyhelminthes > Trematoda > Plagiorchiida > Troglotrematidae > Paragonimus > Paragonimus heterotremus. The sequence continues at coordinate 220,086 of LUCH01000163.1, forward strand.
TTTGCTGTGAAGTTCCAAAGCCTTACTCACTGGCTCAGGTATGTGCCATTGAACAGCCCGTTTTTTCAGACTTATTTTTAAATTTATGAATCGAGTTCTTTGTAAGAGCGATAACTAGATTTATAGTCACAGTTTTAATATAAAGATTTGACGGGTTCAAGAGCAATATATTCCAACTACACAAATTAAAAGCAAGATGTCTTGATCGGTCATACGACGTATTCGAAATAAGGGGTATATCGAATCATTTGAAACCAATATACTTCCATTTTTCTTGCCCATCCAACTGGCTGGTGCTGTCAGTAGTAGTGTTGTATGGCAGGTAGTTTCGCTGTGAGTAGTATACTACTCACGAGTAGTATATTACCCACAGGCAGCATTCAGGAACAAAAGAGCAGGCTCCGAACGCCGGGAAGACGACGGACAAGATTAGACTATCGGAATAGTGTATACGCACTATGGCAGAAGTTTCACCAAGAAGAATGACAACGCATTACCAACAGATGTATGTGAGTGCATGTCTGAAGTGCAGATGAGTGTACGCGTTTGTCGTTTGCTTTTTGACATGAACTATACAGGAGTTTGCTCAATAAACGAATTCTCATGTCAAGCGTCTTTTGCGGTCACAACAGTAGTAGTAGTGTCGCTTTGAAAACCGGTAACATCTGTCACCCTTAAGGCCTTCTTACCATCACGTTTAAGCCTTCCATGGTCACACAACCAAACTTTAGAGTAACAGGTTTTTTCCCCAAAATTGCTGTTTTTGAAACTGAGTTATGGTCTTACCGAATATGTCAGTTTTCATTTAGGACCTCTCCTCTTTTGTGGCTTCTTTCTGACGACTGATAAGCACGCCGGCCTGTAAAATCTGCCTCCCTCTGATGCAGTTTGCTATCACCAGCCTGCTGAAGCTATAGTGGAGTAAGTCTTATGTTGTCACGCGTACACCCGGCAGTGACTTTGCAGTTCAACACGCTCTTAGGGCTTTGAGTCTGGGTCATCTTTCTTATATTGGACAGTGAGCACCAGAGTTTTTAATAAACAAAACGAATAGAGTATGGATGCTCGTCGTGTTGGAAGGTTACTCTCACCTAGTCTAAAACACTGAATGTATACTCTGGCTATACCACACTCCAGTTGTTGCAGGTCAAATTTGTCTTCAAGGTCAGTATACTGATTATACCTGAAATCCGACAAAAATTTGTAAGCATTTGAATTCCATGTTCTGAATTGATGATACAGTGAAGTTATTTAGGGATGAGCGGCACTGCTGGCACCAAAAAAGCTTTTCATATTTCTGGCTGACAGACCACTGAAGATGAGGAAAGAACAATAAGACTAGTGAGATAGACCTTACCTCAGGATTGAACACTGTTTATTGCAGTAAGCCGTGGTAAATTCGGACCCAGTGCAACATGCGCACATTTTACAGGTTTCAAATATGGAGGATTCTTGTTTCTAGGACGAAGTATTGAAAAAGTGAATGTACTCAAAACAGATCCAACTGAGCAAACCTGCTGCTGACGATCAGTAACAGAACATAAAATTGTCCATCTATGCCAAACGATACGTGCAAGAGTACTTTGATCAAAAATATACAACACCTTTGACATATATGCTGGTTGTCGCGTTATTGGTGTGAGGAGTCCATCTTCGATATTGATGCAACACTACAATAAACAAGATAAGTATAAAGCCACTGTAATTTTATTACATCCCGATAGGACTGTAGTCTGGAATGTTCACGTCTAAAAAAAATATTCTGAACCATAAAGGGCAGTGTTTTGTGTAAAAAGATCATTTGATCAGAAAGAACGAGAAAGCGAAATGTTAATGTGGTCTCAATGCAGCTGAGGATGAAGCGGTTAAACGAACGTTGTGACATTGTTGTTTTGGCGTGCAGCTGAGCAGTTTTGAAAACCAGAATGGTTGTACTGTTTGTGGCATTTTCTAACATGAATAGTGTGTGGGGTGTAAAGTGTTTAAATAGCTGGGTATTCTTATGCCACTGACGGCTAAACAAAGGGAACTATCTCACTAGAAAACAATATAGTCTGATAATTTAAGCTATCCTTTTTGAAAGAACAGTTGAACTGTCGGTGGAAAATGGAATTTCAGATTAAAAACCACCCACAGTTGTTCGCAGCTTTCTCATGCAGATAAGCCTATCTGCTAGCCCACTTCGGAAGGAAGCAGTAGACCCGAGTTTCGCTCTTATTAAAGCTCATCAGTAGTGCTTATCCTTGTTCGGATCAGAGTTTGCACTCTGACCCTCGGGATTGTGAGACTAACGTGTTAACCACAACGCCAGTAACCTCACGATAAGCCTGACAGAATAATCAAATCCAAAAGTTCAGCCACAACCTCGTATGAATAGTGCACGCCTTGCCCGATCGTTTCGAAAGAAGAATGAACAGAACCACTTTGTTCTGTCCAGTCGATAACCCCTTGATCAGGACCTCTCAGTTAGGTTGACGTTACTGTCTTCATTGAACCAACTGAGCATGATTTGAATCAGTCCTGAAGATGTAGGGATTTAGGTTATTTCAGAAGTGAACATCACCTATTCACGCGTTTGGTCGACGTCAGCCCAATGTGACTGTGCCTTGGGGTTCGAACGCGCGATGGAAACTTCATGTCGCAAATGAACAACTAGGGATGTGTCCTTTATCTGCAAGTTGTGGTTTACATAAATGTACTGTGAAGTGGTCCAATAGTAGGGAATAATCACTCAGAAGTGCTAAAAACTGATGAAACTATCAAAATAAAGCAGTCGAGGACAGTTTTCTTGTAACAAGGATGAAAATTGTGCGGCAGATTTGAGAGACTTTCCAAGAAATATGTGCAAACTAGGTGGTTAGCTAGTAGTTGGTTTCCGCGAACATCACCAAAATGCCGAAAATTTACTGGATCTCAGCAACACTCGGGAAGTATGAATAAATATCGGGGATGTAGGTTCCAAACTTATGTACTAGACCGTGTTGTTGCCATCACAATTGTTATGGTCTTATCGAGTGAATGAATTAAGCCTACCACAAAGGAAGGTTAAACAAGCAAATCAACTCATATATTTCCGTACATTTACAGTTTCTGATGAACAAGTCTGTTTGTCCAGTGGGCAGATGAGGAAATTCGGAGACAAGGGGTGTGGAAACGTTATGCTAAACAACAGATTTTCGTTTCATATCAGATTCCATTTTTCCATCTCATTCTACAACTACCCTGGTTACAAAAATCATTCAACAAAATCGTATGCTAATCGTGTTGGCAGTTTGGTAAAAACTTATTTTCCGTTGAATCCAAATCACTGGTGACTTCACCTTACAATATGCTCTGGTATGGTCAACTGTCTTCTAACTGTTTTATACGACCAGCAGTCGTAAGCATCTCTGTATACGCATTATGGGATTTGGGGGTATATGCGCAGTTTCGTGTCAATAGATGCCAAGAACTGAGCAAAGTCAAAACAGTTAGCCATTTGCAGCTTGCACATCCAATGATGCAAATATATCCCAACTTAATCAATTCTGAGTTCTGTCCACCTTCTGTCCACCAAATGTCTGGAGAATCACTTTTCTTATTTTTTATCAAGTGCCCCAGAATGAGCGGCCTCAACTGTTTGTTACCATGCAGTCTCAGCTTATGCTTTTAATGCTGCTGGGAAGCTATGACCAACGTGAAGAATGGAGTAGAAATTTAAGATATCCATGTTTGTTCCAGTAAGAGAGTTAACTTTTCAGCCGAATTGATATTTTCAGTAGTTTGGCATAATTACCGTTTCGGTAACTTCTGTGCTGATGGTGAGAAACGCTACTGTTGTCAGCAAGATTCTATATTCTGACTTTCAGCGGAGTTACTGCTTAATGTTAAGCCATCCCTGAATGAGTTTCATAATCTGATAGGGATGACTGTTATAAGCACGAAAAAATTATTGCTCGAAAGTATGTGTCGCTCTACATCCAGACTAACTGCTAAAGTCGACTTAACGTTCAGGACAATCCACTTGGTCACAGTGCAGGATGTTCAGTTGACCCAAAGGATAACAGCGCAGTACTGTGAAAGAGACTGTATCATAGCAACTTCTCGTGACGTATGTCGGACTAGAGTCTTGTGGAGTATGATACATTTAGTAAGAATATGTTATGTAATATGGTTCGTCAAATAATGGAATAAACAAGATGTCAAATCTAGACTTCGCCTTCTATATCGCTGAAATGCATCTGATTTTGGATTTTTGTGTTCTGATAGAGAGCTGAATGTACGCACACACGTGTGGGGCTCTCAGAGCGAGTCTCACAACAAAGACCTTAATATCTTACTGCCGACGGTTTCACTCTTAACGGCAAGCTAACGGTTCACGTAACACAAAAGTCCTTGATTAGTTTTGGTCCGTAAACGTCATTCACAAATAGGCTGAGCTTCAAAACTTTACATTCTAAGGTGTAACTCCGTTTCAGAACGGCACATGAGAATGTAGCTGACACAGTGTTCCTCAGGAAGACTATCCCGGACAGCCAAACCATGTGATAATACAACTTGCCCGAAAATGTGTGTTCTCACTCCATTAATTGTGTGTATTAAGTTCAACAGCTTTCAGTTCAACAGTTTTCCAGACGATAAATACATCAACCAGCCGGTATTGTATCGGTCAGTATCATGACTGGTTTAACTAAATAATCTAGGAAAGTAGACTGAGCAAATTTATCGATTTGGTCCAGATTACTATCACTGTAATTGTGATACATCCGGAGAAACGTTTACTAATGATCACAGAAAGTTTCTGACAGTTCGGGCAGCATTATGAAAATGCCAAAAATGGTTTACTTCGTAAATTTGTGGTATTGTCAATTTCATGCAGTCGAAGGCTGTTACTTCGGCCTTCATTAAGTCAGCAAATGATCCAAACAAATATGAAGTGGAAAACCAACACGAATAACAACTGAAATACTTAATCAGTTTATTAAATTGAGGTAACACGTTTCTACTCAAAAAACGTAGGTGGGAACTTCGAACGTTTGTTGATTATTAACGCCGCAGGAGGTAAAGTATTGTGACATGTTTTTTTATCCCCGTCGGTTGCATAAACGAGGTCATCAACAATTCGTATTCAAGGTATAACAAACCATCAAAAATTTGTTTTGCTTACAAGTAGGTTATGATTCGTTCTGAACACGTGACTGTTGGCATACTAATGTCTAAACATTTTAGTCGGTTTGCAACAGAACGGTAAATAACGCCTGTGATGTACTTCAAGATGGTATGTACCGACCATTATCTCTACTTTCCTTGTTTACACTAATCCAATAAAAAGAGGCAACTAGGTTTGAAAGCAGTTCTGTAAGACTAAACAAATGTCCACAGATATAGAAGTTAACAAAAACGAAAAATGTCTATTGAAAGACTATTTACGAACGGCTATTCACTATAGCCAACTGACGTCTACCCTGTTCGATAACCAGCCGAATTCCAGATTCTAACAGTTGAAAACAATAGATGTTAGACAACTATTCTTCCAAAACAGATCATACTTCTGAGGATCTAATCAGAAAATGAAAATTTTACGTTGTAGCATTAGTGCCCCAGCTGATGAATTGCGATTGTTATCTTGAACTCTCAAATGTGTCTGTCATGATACCAATCTTGATTCGTCAGACAATTTTAACTTTTCACATAATTGATCGCAGCATTTCTTTTCGGGTTTGAGACCTTGGTGATAATGTAAAAGCGATAGACTTGTTAGTTCTGGTCTTATTTTGCATTCTTATCTCAAATAAGACAATACACTTAAATCAAGGTTGGACCCAGTAGACTCCCATGTTAACGCCATCATTGTATTTAAACCAATTTCCTTTGGTTGGCCCTCCCACCTGGACAGTGGTCGAAAAATCCGATAGATCAAACTGAATATAGCTTGTGTATACTGTCATTCGAGATCGACTAGGGTAGGTTGCATTACCAAAACAAGACAAGAACGCCAAATTGGAACAGTAATATTCAAATTTGTTTACATGGCTAGAAAATGGAGCCTGGTAAAATTTGCTAACGGTACCGCCATTTACAAGTGGAATCTTTGTAAAATTAAACTGGTTTAATTTTGAATTTGCGACAATTGTGGTTACCTGTGATAGTGTGATGCGCTAAATGCACTGCATCTGAGTGTATTCGTCTTTCTAGTTAACCGCTACTGAATTACCTAACACTTGTCGTTTGAAGCTGTTGTTTACAGCCCAGTTAACGCGGCAAAATGAGTTGAGCGGTGTGCTATTCCGGTTTTTGGTGATTCCTATTGGCTACTGAGTGACCGTCACAAACATGTTAAATTGAACGAACTAGACATTAATCACTTCAGTACGGACTGTGCATCCAGGCAAACTTTTCAGGTAACCTGTTTTGAGCAGATGCGCTTGATCCGAGTTCTGCTGTTGTCAAGCTTCGTCAGTAGAAGATATCATTAATAAGGTCAGGATTTGAGGTCTATTCATGCTTTCCTGATCCAACCATGGTACTCACTGGGCCATTTAAACTCACATTAGAGATGACTAAATCACGTCTGAACGATTAGGTGACCGCTTCAAGGAGGGACATTCCATCTCTACTTCCAACTGCGCTTGATCAACCCATGATTATTGATTCCCAGCAAGATGAAACCACTAAGGTAAATAAACCTGCTGAGTGATATCTTGCTTCTTGGTAGTTTTACAAAGGTATACATTACTGGCCCATTCTAAGAAAAGCGGTTCTTCAGTTTGGTGTTTCTTTTCGAAAGGGACTGGCTGAGAAATTCTAGCTGAGTGAAAAAGCCGAGCTCAACTGTGGGTGGTGTTCACTGTGCTTTAAACAACTCACCGGTTATTTGCCAGTAGTCTTAAGTGGTCGTTACTGGTCCTATAGCCATTGCCATTGGATTTTTATCTACTGGTAGTATGTTAGTTTATACGTAGTTTGAGCGACATGGACAATAACGAGAAAAGCCCGAATTATAGGCAGAAAGCAGTACGAGGCTGGTATCACAAGTGGTGGTGCAATATAACTTACCATCAACCCACTGTCCACTATTGCGACACACATAACTTGATTCAACGTGTTTTATTGTGATCGGACGACAAAGTGACTGGTGCTTGAACAGTTAATGTCGGGTGAAATTCATTTTTATATAAAAGCAAGAGGTTGACGTAATCAACTTCGACATCACTCAAAGATGACAGTTGTAAGTACTGTGCCTCACGTTTAAGTCTTTTTGTTGTGTCCATTTTAGGCTTAAACTTCATTGATGGTTTAATGTGTATGACCACTGAAAATGAACAAAGTGCCGACATTTTCAGTGTCCGCACTCTTTCTGTGTTGCTGTGTAGCACTAAAGAAACCAATGGTTTTCTTGTGATGAAACTCGTGGTACTAAAGTTTGTCTTGCTAACCCCACTTGAAATATACTTTGTTAAACGATAATGTAAAGTATTCGTTCTTCTGGTATTCTAACTAAGCTTATTGGTAACAGATTCTTTCATAAGTACTTTCACACATATCGTGTCACTGCTAGTACACATTACCCCAAATGTATACACATACAATAAAATTTACCACAGTATATCAGTATTCAACATATAAAAAACAACCCCTGCAGTGTAAATTTCTTAGTGCGGGTGAAATTTGGTACAGCCCATAAATCGAAGATTACGCGGTAGGCATCATGAGTAGTAGCGTATGAGTGTCAACTACTGCGGGTGTTGACTGCATATTACAAAATGACGGGGTGTGAGTCACAGCTCGAACAGTATGCGTTTACGAAAGGTAGGTAAAATTTTAACTCGCCATCTGGCGTTTAACCTCTATCTTCTCAGAATACAGTTTGTAATCAGTTTAAAGTTAATAATCGATGGTGACGTCGGATACACGACCTACACTGCTACCTTGCCGAGGTAGTCGGGCTTGTGTACTGTTTGGATCCAGCGGGCTATGCTGACTAGGACTCCGGTCCTCCCACGTGCAACCTTGTCAGACAGGCCAAAGGGGAGCAGTCAGACGAAAAGCAGTTACACTCATAGGATTGCATGTCGCACTGCTGACCGCATAGGAGTG
>LUCH01000163.1:231596-293642 GCA_013368495.1 Paragonimus heterotremus
CACTGTCGAGTTGAGCGGCGGCCCGAGCCACAGTACCTTTTGGTCAGGCTCATGGCTGTTATGATGATGATGATGATGATGATGATGATGACGTGGGATAGTTACTGCGACAGACTTTGATTGTCCAACTGTAGGATATCACTGCATTATGAAACCTAAGGATCACAAGTTTAACAGGTCATTTAATTCATAATGTTAGGAGGAGAATGGTCAAGATACTAGGAGACTTGAATCGTAATAGAACCGACTGAATGTCAAGTTTGTCAGACTCTGCTTCTCGACTGTTTCATATGCTTTAGCAAAAAGTGGGGTGTTGCACACAACACAGCCACTGTCCCTGGATCAGTCCGAAGATTATCCAGTTACAGACCAAAAAGCTTTAAAGACTTCACGTTGCTGACTGCTGTCACCTCTTGATAGCGATATTTTCTTTCATTTAAAACCTTCTCTTGGCGTGAAAACCACTTAGTACCGTTAAGACGTGATTGTTCGAAAGCACTTAGGCATCGGTCCGTCCAATGTATCTCTTATTCCATAAAATGGACTGCACTGATTCCTTCCGCTCAGACAGTTGCCAACCATTTAGACTAATAAACATTCAGTTAGAAAATAATGAAAACCCTAAAAGACAGCGACTTCTGGGAATCAGGATCCAGGCAAAGGCGTAAAGCGGTCACAGGCAGGCAATATTTACTGGTAGACAATGACCAGGTTTAGACTGGAAGGCTTGCTTTGTCGTTACAAGGACTAGGATGAAACTTCCCTATATTTTTTCAGTTTGTTTTTGTTTTAATCGAAGTTAACAGGATATATCACAATTTTCCATTCAGGAGACGCATTGGCAATCACAAGGAAATATGTGGTGGGTAGTTTGCTCAAAATAGCATAAAAATTAATTACTGGAAACCACAGCTTCTTCACACAAAAGTAAGTGGAAATGAAAATACCAGAAGATAACGGGAACCATGATCATACGTGCTTTCCCACAACACCGTCTTGGAGTACTAGGTATATCTATTGATTTCAGAATGAGAGTTTTACGGACTCAACTGTTACTGTGATTAAACAATTAACTGTACTGTCCTTTGAAAAGTTGCAAGTGCCTTGTTTGAACAGGTCCACTGAAGACAAATAGATGATTATTGCCCTTAAACAAAATCTTGTCCAGTGTATTGTTTTACTGTGATATCAGTTGCGACGTATTTCAGGTATTTCATTTTCATTGACATTACCCGTGAAGCAAAGATCCTGCATCAAGAGATACCCGTCATTCAGAAATGAAAGTGTACGTTGTGCTCACAATAATTTCCAGCCCACGTATTTCGTATGCTTCCTTTCTCACCGTTTTTGGCAGTCTAAGTCATTGTTGCGTGGCTGGATGATGTTAATAGAACATAGCTTAGAACTTCTTGCAACAAGCATCGGTGCACATTTTGAATGCTCCCAAAGTTGTAGCTAAAACGAACAGATGGCTACAAGCTATATTTTCGAGCCTCCTCCATCCCGTTAGACCGAAACCACTTTGAGATGGTATATTACCTACGAAGGGCCGTCTTTCATTATCCGCCCAGTCAGTCGATTAATTGAAATATCTTTGTCACACGTGTCGTACAAACACATCACACATATGCCAAGCATGCCCACATACACAGTTCCGCTGGATGTGAACTACAGAGCAAGTTAGATATGTTCAGCGACCGCAATAAAAGGAACAAAAGTGATTGATTCCAGAACTTCATATCCTCCATGCTTACTCTTTTCTCAAAAGTGACAACTACATCTTCTAGTTATTCTAAAAGTTTTAGTACCTATCAGTCGTTAACTCAAACTTGTTAGTGTAAGATGTTCAAAATGTACATCTACCAAATGTGTGACAGCAACTGCGAAAACCGAATTCGACAGTGTCTACTAAACCAGATATGTGGATAGATGAAGTGACTTCTAATAATCGGACATACGTAATGCTTCCATTTCCTTCCAGACAATTGTAAGTATGCAAGCTTGTTTCACGTGAATTATTTGTGCTTCAGAATACTTCTGTTTACTGAGCTTTTCTTTTTTATCTACTGAATGAATGCCACCGCAGAGTACTTGTAATGTTCGGTCTACTAAACGAGATAAGGGGGAAGACATTTGGGAATAAATCTCATCCATAATTCACTTCCGTTTACTTTTCTGGAAAGTGATCATACCAGAATATAAACTGAAAATCACTCATAACTTATCGCACCTGTTGCCACTTTGAAAAAGAATCACCATATTTAAGTTTCGCTCTCGTTAATGCTCGTCAGTAGTGCACATACCTGTCAAAAAAGAAAGTTTGGTGGTATATGTTGGAATGAAATGTTTCAAGAAAATCGCCAGCCTGCAATATATTTCTGAGTTGATACTCTACAACAATGCTTAGTTCGTTGCGCTTTATTTTAGACGTCTACACAAGGGTAATAAACAATCACTTGCACACTAATTATGTCCATAAAATGATCAGATCCTTCTTTGGTAGTTCTTGAACTTTTAACTTTGGATTCTGTAGAACAGTATATTCCCACTGGAGTTCACGCGTTCTTCACATTTCGGCTTGCTGTTTGGTACGTCCTTACAAAGTGTATCACCGTTGCGCTCAGGGTATACGAAGGTCGATGCACACCCCGTTTATCGGTACGCCGATAACATACATTTTCAAGATCACTATAAAGGTTAATTCTACTGTGGTATTTTTGGTGACTTCTAAAATATAATATTGAAGACTATTCACAGTTGATTGCAGCCTGCGTACTCCCACAGAATTTTCAGCTTGCTCACTCAAGAATGAGCACCAGACTCAAAATTCACTCCAGTATATTGACATAGAAACCTCAACAAATACGGACCTAAATTTAACTGTTGAAGGCTTTTGAGCAGAATTACTTGAACGATTAAGGTTAATGGGACACGAGTCGGGTTGAGCCCACAGATGAGATGAGGTATAGTTGAATCAAAAGTTTGGAATGAAACAGTTTCACTAGGGCAAAGTAAGAGGGATGGCCAGTTGTTTTTGCATCAAGAGAGTAGAGTTCATCAAGCGGATTACCGTAGCCTTCACACAGTTAGAGGAGCGGGAATCACACGAGGTAATAACATGTTCTGCCTTGTGGATGATATGTAAATGATAGATTTCTTGTTACTGTGCATATGGGTGATATTCTTGGATAAGAAGTTGAGTTGAAATCTTTGCAAGTAAACATTAGATTTACTTCGGAAGCCGAGATCGACGAACAACTAGCTCTCCTAGATATCACATTGGCTAGAAGAGCAGATGGTTGTGTAACTAGAAGAACGCACCACCAAAGCAACTGGGTGGTTTAGTACCTCCATTTTAATAGCTTCAGGCCCATATCCTTGAGTCGCTGGTTTGTACGCCAACTAGTCAGTAAGATACGTTGAATTGTTTAACCAGGTAGTTTAGGGTAAGATGAACACATGTTGCATACAAGGTTTATAGATGTAAGTTACCCTACGCGTGATACTGGTAACTATTCCAAGCCAGTTCAGCGGAGGTCTGTTGTCGTAACTTTAAAGCTCTAAGGTGTTTACCATTTCATGTTTTTCATAGGGGATTATAATTTCACCGTCCTCGCTTGTCGAGGAGACAACGACGGTGCTATCAACTTCAACGAAAAACCTTGTAAACTTGGCCGCCAAATCCAAAGTAATCTTTGGTTTCGCCTTTATCTTCGGAAACAGATAAGTCGACCACACCTTAGTGTAGTTGGCATATCCGCCGATGGCTGAATAATTCGTCAAACAGTGCCTCGTGTAGTGCCGTTATTGGAATTACAAACTAAACTAGACGTATAATGGAAGCAGTTATGAGCTGTCAAATAATGTGCCATCCAAAACTACTACAATTCGAAATCTGTGGAGGGCGCAAAATCTACCGAAAGAATTCCCTTCTTTGTTTTCAAGGAATTGTATCCACTTCATTTGCTTTGCATTGGTAGGCAGAACATTAAATTTATCTGTCATTTTTTTTACTTTACTCCGCGTTTGTTTGTCTTAACAGACTATCAGGCTGCGAGTTAGGCTCAACCTTTGCCCCTAAAACCTTTATTTTCCAGGATACTCTAAACACTAACTGTCACCCACAGTGCATATCCTTGCCAAGGCGGGAATGTGAATAACGGATGCACCCTGGAGTAACAACCGTGCTAACAAATGCGCTCCCGATCCGACATGAGGCATAACCAAACTGTAATATGCAAACTCCTAGTCGCATTCCTCCGTGAGTAGAGCTCAGTTTCCTCGGTAGCTCCTAGAAGAGACACAGTAACAGCCCTGTTAAATGCACTCGATGGCCCAACGACTAGGGTTTCTCGTCAAGTTGCAATGATGAAAATTATTATACGGGTTGCACGGTCCCGGCAGTGGCAAGGGTATGCATAACTAACGAGCTCTACCAAAGGGTAAACTCAAGTCTGGTGCCTCCTTCTGAAAAGGGTTAGCTGAAAAATATGCTGAAATGCCTGCCCTGCTGTCAGCTTTTAGTGATACTCAAGTTATGTTGACCAAAATCCTAAAGTCTTCTTCAGCTTCTGAAATACTAGGCCGTGCATATTTTGAAAACGACTTCATTACTCAAGTTTGTCGTGCCTTACGTGCCGACACTTATTTATAAACCCAAGGTTTAGACTACTTTCTTTTGCAGACATCGTGCCTACCATTATACTATAACTTTGTCTGTTCATATCATCAGACTACAAAATTTATTTAGCTAACTGGTTAAAAAGGATATGTGACTCAGTCAAACCTTGTGAGACCTCTCCAGGAGAGTATCGTAAGTTCCATAATGGGAAGAAGTCAGAAGAGGGAAATAATCTACTGGTTTAATTGTCACACATGTCAAGGACACTTTCTTCAATCAAAACTCTTCTCGGGGTTGTGAATATCTTGCAACAACCCATTATTTTGGTTCTGTAATGAGTCCGACCGATACTACGTGCAAGCAGCTGGTCTATTTCCGCGATTTATTCTCACAAGTAGGTTAGGCATGGTGTTTGACAGCATCGTTTTTGACTGAAAGAATGCAGCTCAACCGTCTTACGAAAAGTCACAGTGGTCTATATCTATGGACCTGTGCTGAATATCGTTCATCCCAGGAAAATAATTACAAGGTAGGTGGCGATTCGCCGTTAGGTAATTTGTTACCAATGTGTGTTCTACCTGTCCTTATTTGTACTGCAAATACTTGGCTGGGTTATTAGGGCCACTGCCTTTAGAGTGATCCCAATTGTAGAAAGTAACTGCAAATGTAGTACCATCTCATTCATCAGTTACAACGTCTTGATAGAAGCGATCCCATTAACCATAGAATGCACAGTGCAGGTAGCCTAGCGTAATGACAAACGGCTGCTGTGAATTGGGACGTCTTAGTAAGAGTCTGAGAGCCACTGGCCATCTTCATCTTGTGTCTCATCTCACTGTGACTGTCAGTGAAAGCAGATGCCTAGGTAGTAGGCTTGATAGTTAGGCTAAATCTTTTGAAGTGGACGGTCCGTGAGGCACATGATCAATTCACTAAGCATTATGAGCCTGCAGTAGCCATCGACCCAGCTCAACAGACTAATAATTTTTACACGATTACTAGACGATCTAGCTGGCAGCATTGCAACATCGTCACACACGCGCTTTTCTCCCGGATGTTATTCACTTATTTCGAAAGCAACATAGGGCCACTAGCTGGGGTGATTGCATCAAATTCTGTACAAAAACAGACAACATCAACCAGACGGTTTATTGAATAAATGATCTTGTTTACCACAAGGATGAATGAGTGGCTTGAGGGGGTACCCTTATCAAACAATAAGAAGTAATTTCTGCGGCTTCTTTCTGAATTGAGCTGTGGTTTCCGCGAATAGAGATCTGAGCAGCTACAACAAATAAACTGGGACTTTAGCTGCCCTAGCAAACTGTTTATGCTAACGGGTTCGGCTAAGTCTAACGCAGAAGACATATTAACGGCTGTTATGAGGAAGCAAAAGAGCCTGTTTTACGCTGCAAATAGAATAGTTCGGTGGTGTTGTTGAAGTTAAGGTCCTGCGGCTCTGAAACCAATTGTGTGAAGTTGGGGATTCGGCCTATTTCAGTAGCGAGTAACCAGTTTGCGAGATGATACACGTATCGAAAAGGAAAACACTTCTACGGATGTATTTCCAAAAAACTCAAGACTGAGCTAGAAAACTACAATTAATTTTATGATGAAACACTTACGTGCTAACTGAAGGGAAGATGCTACTGGAAGCAGGTTGTAATACAGTGCTAGATTTGCGTTCCCCAGAAGAGCCGTAGTGGTAAGGGTCGGACCGGCAGCGTGTACAGAAAAACAAACGCGTATGGGTTCAAACGTCTAGTGCACAACCCACAGAACGAGAGTCGGAACAACCTTGGAAAATGGATTGGACAAGAATATGGTCAACCTGAGAGAGAAGCCTTAAGAATCCAGGCGAGTCACAGGCATCGCTTCAAGATGATGGCACGAGTAGCATCCATCTTTCTAATCTTCCTAAAGGTTTCGTGCTTATGCATGTTGAGTGGGTTGTTGATGATGCTTATAAATAATTGTGAGAATCCTAAGAGTAACCCGCGCGTTCGATTTGCATCTTGGAGGGTAGTCTTCAGTCAAACGCAAACTGAGAAGTCAGGTTGCTTTAGAACTGTCATTTTTTCGACTAGGAGAAAGCCAGCAATCTCCCTAATATCAATGAAGTAAATATACTCACACATTCAGCCAACTTGATCCAAATCATTTAGGAAAGAAAACGGTGGTCAAAATTTGTGTTTTTGAACGAATTTCATTCAAATGTGTTAGATTTTACACGTATTTTGGAGAGATCCGCCAAATGACAAGCTAGACCTTCCTAACATGCCGGAGATTATACAGATTTTTGAAGAAGACCACTTCAGTTTGCAAAGGAGGACCTTTATGGATTCTGACCATCTAGTTGATGACTTGAATCGGATTTGATATGATCAAACAGAATCTTCTACAGTCATCATTTCGGCTACTGCATAAATAGTATAAACCAGGTTGACTCTAACCGACAGCGCTACAGGTCCAGATTGACCCGTCTAATAATCAACCTGGAGATTCTTGGTTTGATTACCATGTAATTATCCTACTTTATGTCTCCAAGTCAAAGTGCTATTATTAATCACTGGGCTGATTGCTTAATTTTAAGGCTGAACAGACATATCCAAAAATATCACCGGTAAGCGATGTTTCCCCAAACACGTATGAGGAGTTAAAAATTTGATGGTTTTCAAGGTGGAATTGTAGGCTACCCAACCAACAGTCGCAGCTTCTAGCTGAGTTTAAGCTACCTCGCTAAATGCCCAAATTATTGGATTATAAGGGAAGAGATTAGTTACACTGAAGACCGATGAACAGTTCTGGCCTTTCGGTCGAACTAGTTTACGTCAGCGCTATTACTGAAGTGTGATCTGCAACAGCGAAGTTGTTGCCTCTATTCTAGCAACGCAATTTCGATCGTCGTGCCATAGGTAGAAGAAGATAGAGCCGACTGTTAACTATCCGTTTCAGTACTGAGCAGCACTAGGTAGTTAGCAACTTCCCGGCCTTTGTTGACGCAAAATGGTCACTGGTTAGACTGTTTTCGTTCAACCAGTGGAGAGTGGATATAGAATAAATCAATCGTAGGAGAAATTCTGACATTCAAGTAAATGTACTTGAGTTAACTGGAATTTATTTTAAAAAAACCTCATAGGTTTGACGACGTTGGTCATTGCGTCTTGACGGCTGTGATTTAGATCAGAAAATTAATTAGAATTGAAAATCGGATGTTTTTTCTGAGCAAAATGAAACTAAAATTAACTGATTGGACTTACCGAAAACAATCTTCCTAAGAAGGATTTTCTAACGGCAACAGCCTGACTGTCGATTCAGATTTCGTTCGGCCTTTCTGTAGCTCACGACACTTAGAGCGGACGAAGCTTAGGCACTGGTTTGAAGGTATACGTTGTGGAGCATACACACTGATGTTTAAGGTTTACCACTAGAAGCATAGTTAAAATCGGGATCTTATACAGAACCAAGTTTATAACGACAGTAGTCCAACTCCGATTACTGGTTTTAAGGTTGATGAATATTTCACCGGGGCACTGTCAGTATTCTAAAAGTTTCAAACATCAAAAAGATAACCACCCAAAACATACCGTCAAGTGGACACTCGTAAATTCTTGACTGTTATCAAACTGTTATCAAAGTCTTTCTTTACTGCGAATACAATGTGGAAAATCGAATAGTTCATTGGATATTTGGAGGAACTGCGTCATACATACTCGACACTAACCCTGAGTTGATTAAAAATTATTGCTGGAATTCGTATGCTCCCAAAAGCACACATGGTTGAATAGGATAGAAACTCTCCGAATGCATTACAAATGGTGTAAAGAAAAGTTCTTCAAGAGGGACTCATCGCTAGACCAACTTAATCACATTCACTTCCGAATTCTATGAAACAGTCACCAATTCGGCAAGCCAAGGAAACGTGAGTTGTTGGGACTGAAAACTCAGTTATCGAGATGGTGTCAGGTACAATAGCGTAGACGCTAGTAACATTGATCAAGCTTAAACATTTGCCTTTAACCTACGCTTACAGTACGCAATTTAAGTGTACTGAAGAAATCTGTTGGCAAAAGGACGGTGTCACAATGAGGTCCCAGATGGGTCAATTGTTCACAGATATTTTCTTAACGAAGTCGAAACGTAAACAATTCGGTCGGCTTCTGGTCAGTGCACTTTGTATTGAGGGCACTTAGATGGAATCCCCTGAAATGTTCGACAATAACGAAAAACAGGATGGTGTATTGGGCAAATTCAACCCTGTCAATCAAAGAACGAAATGAACCTTGGTGAGTGAAGTGAGTAACCAGTTGCGCTTTATGAATGTACTCATGCTTGTGATTCTAACAGTTCGGTTTAGCTCGTGGTAGTTTGGGAAGAATACTTCATACCCGTTGATTTACGCAACTTACGTGGGATGAATAAACTGAACAAAAATTGTCTTATCTACAGAACTGTAAAATTTTGTGGAGGATACCACTGCTTTTGAATTGACATCCTCACACACAGTATACATCAGAAGCGGACATCGTAAAAGTTTATAGATGGCGTTACAATACCAGCAAGAACTAGGTATAGCACAGCAAATATACCTGAGAACCACGTATTTCAAGCGGACGTTAAAATTTGATGCTTTAGATGAAACACTAGTAGTAGGAATACTGAACCGCGATTGGCTTGACATATTTACCGACCTGGTTACACCTGACTCACTTCTACTCCAATTTAATATTCACTCCTAGATAATTAATTGTCTTTTCTGGAATCTCTGTGCTAGTCTATCCTTTCAACTGTTCTTGTGAAGTCAGGAGAAACTGCCAAGTGATCGATTGCTTCTCTTAACCGATCGATGAATATCGTACTAACTGGTTCGGTGCTGGTATAATGAAGTCAGTTAACAGTTCAATATTGTCACATCTGGTTTATATAACTCAGTGTCAAGGTGATTGACGCATTCTGTTCAATCCACAAAGTATAGGTCATTCGAACGGAAGTAATGGGTGCCGAATTCCGAAAATAACTAAAATCATTGAAGTTACTCTCTACAACCCAAGTCCGCAACCTCTCAAAACACAGGCTAACACCTCACCGTGTCAACTAAGCATGACCTGATGCTTGAGCTGCATTTTGATTACGAAATGACGACAATTTTCCTGGCTTTATTAGCTTACCCGTACTTTGTCTATGCCACTAATAGTGTCCTTATAAATTTGTGACATGAATGCAAAGTAATTGACATGCTAATGAGAACCAGCTAGCTCACTACATTGGGTTTTTTGATGATATATACGTTGATGAAAATAATACCCATCAGATGTTACTACCAGTCTACAGGTCAGAACTGGCTGCCGTTCAACTAGAATTGAAGGTTGATGATCAGTGTACCAGAATGTTTAAACATCCCTAATTTAAATAAAGTGGTTTTATTTCAAGTTGAACATCACCCACAATTACTGAACGTCGCAAGATTAGATGACTGAATTACGCGGCCTATCTAGGTTTTAGTTACCCCCGAAAGCTTTTGCATTCTGGCCGATGCCAGATTATTATCTCTAATATGCTTTGCCACCAACTTGTTTACCTCCACCCTTGCGTGAGTATAAAGGAAGTTAAAATAAATCATCACACTTAATGTTGTACTCTCCCCGGCCCGGTTACTCGTCGGCATTGCTGGCCTCTGATCTGAACATTTCATCCGTGCTTATCGAGAGTGCAGTCCGGGCGGTCTGTTCATGGAGGTCTGAGGGGAGTGCAAATGACCTACAGATTGACAGGTTGCTTCGTTCAGGATTTTGTCGCATTATGATGAGAGAACAAAATGAAAGACGGAAATTCTGGCTAAGCTGAATATTAACAGGGTAACTCAACGATTACGAGCATATCGTTCCACAGTGCTTATTAAAGCACATACAAAATCAGAGAAAAAAGATCGACTTTAAAATGTGCTTACATGTATTAATTAAAGGGAAGTGTACGCCGATTCCATGCATTTACTTCTAATATCCTTACACTTATAAACTTTGAGCCTAGCTGTCAGCTAGGTTCTGAACTACTGACCATATTTTTGTACACTATACTAAGTCCATTTACACTTTGTCACAGTGAATGGTAGGTTACACAAAATGTATTAATTGACTTAGTTATTTGGGGTAAAACCATCAAAAATGATGATAGTAAGCTTAAACTTCTACTCCTCTAACGATCATGCTAGGGTAGAATAAAACCAAACTTTGGCGAAATTCTTGTAGGTTGAGTATTCGTGCTGACAAAATTTCCAAGAAAATTCCCTTTTCAGTAAGGATGGTCTGTAACAGATAAAGCTGAATGACAACTTCAACGTTTTTATTAGACAATTAACGCTACCGTAAGAATAAAACTACTGGAGCTGTCTGCATCCGATAAAAGCTGTGAGTAAGCTCAGTTTTTAAATCAGTGAAGAAGCAATCAGACCAAGTGACATTTTCCGTGTTACAACTTCTATAAAGACTTTGACGGTCAATGACATCCTCACATTAGTTGCGCCACAATATCTCAAAAAGACAATCACTTAAGGAAAAATCCCATACTCATGAACTTCACAAAAAGAGCACAGAATGAAGACAGATAGAACTTTCGAAGTATATCTGGTTCCATCATATATGATAGATGTGTATGGTGTTGAGGTGAGCTGTAAAAGAGACCAGAATGGCTTGTCATTCCTTAATCCGTTCATCATTCTTGATCTTGAAATGGAAGTTAGAATCATATGGGAAATACTTCGCGTAACGGAAAGGATGATATCCCGCATGAATTATAACGCTTTGCAAACCGCTTAAGCAGCACCTATCCGACTTCTACTCAGATGTGCTGATCAAGTTGTTTATGCCGCCACCGAGTGAGGCAAAAATGCAACGACCTTCTTTTAACAGGCGGTCAAGCAACTGGTTTTACGTTTTCAGGTTAATCTCGTTGGTCGTACCTCGCAATCCTTGCTCTCTAATCACTCCAACATGGAACAATTGATTATCTGGTCCTTACTTACTCCCTGTAAGACCTTCACAACACAGCCTTGCGGATTTGAACAGGCCTTATAATCATGGGAAAAAGCTATATAAATGAAGACGTAGGTAGTTTTTGACGAAATTTTGTCGTCAGAGAATGACGGCCAATTGGAATAGTGCATAGTAAGTTATGTTTTGATGTCGATGAAACAGTATAAGGCTTTGCTGAAATTTTGTCCACTCCACATTATTTCGTGAATGACGTAGTCCCTTTTGTTCTGTTGTATTGTACATACCTGGGTACTGCATTTAGGAAGCAAGATGCCACACCACTTTCCGTTTATGGCCCTTCAAAACGGCTTACATACATCCGACATCTAACAACAATTTGCGCTCTTTACAGAAACTGGTGTCTGGCAATCATTTATCTCGCTAGACGGGAGACAACACAAGGCTAGGTCAAAAATGATGCTGAAGAACATAAAATGGAACAGCCTAATAGCTACTCTTCTCATTACATAAAGCAAAGGTCTAGTTTTCGACAGGTTAATGGTATCAACCAGCCATAGCAGGCGTGCACGTTGATGACGTAACAAAGGTGTAGATAATTTAAACAGAACCGTGTTATATCTGTCTTCGATTAATTGATGTTAAATCAATGATGCATGCTGCCATTCAGGAAATAAGGTTTGTGTCTTGGACCACTAACTTCTTCGCCCGCTGATTCATAGTATTCACCCGCCGAACCTCTGCACGTGCTCAAAGTCTGTATGTACTGAATTTGAGGGAGGCTCTGCTCATCATTAAGCTAAGGTCTAGTTAGTGTATTTGAACGCAGCTTTAAGTCAGCACTAGAAACATCTGAATGAACTGTCATTAAAAATGAAACTATCTCTCATTCAACGGAGTGAAACAACTCCATACAAACTACCATTAATTTGGCATGAGTGATCATGGTTAAGTTTTCAAAAGCTGTTCAGCGTTTAATATCATGAAGTGCATCGTGTAATTCACCCAAAGTACATTTGTTGTTGAGGTTAAATCGGCATAGTTTTCCTACACATATTGCTCTGGAACAATTTTATTTCGCAAGCATGAAAACGTGACGCCGACTGTTTGACTCATCACTAAATATATTATCTTCGTCCGATCAACACATGTTCTCTGTAAACAAAAGAATGATTTCCTGCGTATGTTGACCCATTAATGTTAATTCCCTAGGTTCTAATTGGGCAACAGTATGCTGATTTAAGACGCTTAAATACACACTCAAATTCATACTTCTTAATCTCCTCATGGGTCTTTCATAGTGGTGTGGGCATCCTACTGTTAAGATT
This sequence comes from Paragonimus heterotremus, assembly GCA_013368495.1. Lineage (NCBI taxonomy): Eukaryota > Metazoa > Platyhelminthes > Trematoda > Plagiorchiida > Troglotrematidae > Paragonimus > Paragonimus heterotremus. The sequence goes on from LUCH01000163.1 coordinate 244,532, forward strand.
CAATGTTAACATGTTCCCATTTTTATACAGATGGCTCAATTTGAATGCATTTATGGTCACAGACGCAGTGATTGCCTACTGTTTGTGCGTTTTGTTTGTATATTTCATCGAATCGTTCGGCCTCACTGTCACAGTTGATGGTTTATTTAAACCTAACAAAATCCATGTCCAAATCGAACGAAAGAAGCTAATTATACTAATATTCTTGATTTTAAAGGTGATGAGCATCCTTCAGCAGTTCTCGCCTAAGTTACAATATGTTGCTCTATCTTACTGACAACTTAAACTGTTATAAACAACTCCCCGGTGAGCAGCAAACTACCGACCATTCTGACGCATTGAATAATGCATGAGAGAATGAAAACTTAAGCCGCTCCGCCATTGTGCCTTTTTAAAATAAACATTCCAAAGACTCATTTAAGTATCATAACACTTCCTTCCATACCAGTTGATCTACTACTGTTCAGTTGTAAAATTAACTTCAAGCTGGCGTTAACATTGTGTCTGACTTGTAGTCATGGGAGCAGTTTTTATACTTTTTACAAACTCTAGAGGACCAGTCCTTCCAACAAATGAGCATATGCCATGCATCTTGTTGACAAAAGTATATGTCGTCTCGGTATCATTTACTGATTAGATGTGACTGTTGTTCTTTCCCCCATATTCGATTAGCACTTAAACCGTTGAAAGTAGATAACCCATTTAAAAAACTGTTTGAAAAATGTCACCTTTGTGATAGTGTTTAACCAGCGGAGACACTTTTGTGTGATTGCACTTTAGTGTTTTTGTGTAGGGTAGATACATTCTGATTTTCTCCCTCTATTATTTGAATAGTTGTGTTCAGTCATCTCCTACAAAACAAAGCTAATGGTAGGATTGCATCTGATCATACTTCAGTCAACCTTCCCACAGGACAAGGTAAGGAGTCTCCAATGTGTACACTTTATCACGTGACCATACTGATAGATACATTAAGACAATCTACTCTCCCTGGATTTGATGTCATCTGTTCGCTTCTATACTTATGTGTATATCCGTGTACAGAGAAACGTATAGAAGGCCTCATCCATCCGTCAATTGCGGTTAGACCAATAAATCATTCAACTAAAGGGATTTGACATTTCTTACGCGCGCACAACTGTTTTCTTTCGATCAACACACCGTGGGCGGCAAACGCAGCCAGCCAGGCAGCCATCTAACTGGGCATACAGCCCGCCACATCTGTGCTCTGCTTCACGTTCCACGTTCCGCTATTTTGCGTTGATGGATGGGATGTCACAATTGAAGTCAAATCAGCTGTCAGTGAAGCGGGCTCTAGTTTGTTCATACGGTCTTTTGCTAGCTTGTCCATTCACCCACTGCTAGCATGATTTTTTCGTGCATCCCTTCGACCATTTTCTCAACTACCCACCGATCGTCACGCCTACAGCTATTCCCAGTTCCCATCAGCTATCCATGAATTTGGATCTTGCGACACACATAAACACACACTAATGCATATCGCCACGGAAAGACAGGGTTACAAATTAGCGCTAGAATTGGAAGTTGAGCGGTTGAAAATATGCGAACGACACGGCTGAACCACCCTGTGAGTGATATCTCTTGTTTGTGCCCTTCACCAGAAAAGCTGTCTACTACCCCAACACGTACAATCGTCGGATCGCTGTGAATGCCTGTGCGCTTGTTCGCAAGCTTGTGCATAGTTGTATGCTCGTGTATGCAAATAAAACGAAGCAGCCTCTATTGCAGTGCCAAAATGAAAACAAGCAACACGAACCCAAGTAAGTAAAGTGATAGTGTAATTAGAACAAAGTTGCTTCACGTGTTCAAACTTATGAACCCAGTTCCAAGAAAATTTTCTTCAACACAAAGCCAGAAAGCTTTTGGTTTATAAGAATCAACGATAAACTAATCAGTGAACCGATTATCAAATGGTTATGTTTATAGGAAATAAGCGCATGTGCGCAATCTCTAACAGCAGATCAGTGCATCAAACAAGGACAAGGGATGTTTAAGTGAATGGTGCTGGTTCCCATTTGATTTCATAACACACACTTTCTACCTGATGTAAACCAAAATTAGGGAAGCCAGTTAGCTTATAATCTCGGATCTGTGCACTGCAGCCGACCCAAGACGGTTAGCCAAACAGAAGACGCAATCAACATTCTTAAATAACCAAGATACAGTTCAGATTCCTCTAAAGAGTCGATTGAAAAGGAACACTTCTGTGCAGTGTATGCAAAATAAGAAATAATAAAAAGTAATTTTGATGAGTTAGGAGAGGAAAGTGGTCAGTACAAAAAACCAAGATAGTTGAATAAGGACGGTCGCAAGTCGGCTGTGCCTAAATGCTTGTAGAGAATGGAATTGTTCTAATTAGCCACCGGGGAATTTTAGGTTGTTCGATTCTAGAGAATAAACAAAAGTCTACCAATTTGTACCCGATATGTTTTCCGCCTCTCCTCTAATGCCTCAGCTTACTTCGATAAGACGTAAAACTTAGAAAGCACTGCCTTAATAACTACTCCCGTTATGCTGCCAAACGGTCACTTCACCGGTCATCACGCAATTCAACACTGTACCGTTAGACTGTCTCTCATAGAGATTTCGGATGTCCGTCTACATCGAACGTCTTCAAATTACCCATCTCAAGATTGCCTGTTCTCATTGCCCCATATGTACGATACAAAATGAAGGACATATGTTAACTACCTTCTAATAAGTCAACACTCGCAGATCACGGTCAAATTTACCTGCTTTCACCCAGTCGTAAAGCTACTGTTTCGGGATCCTCCATTTTAACCTACCGCTGAATGGTACCGTGGCTTCTGTTTTGTCAGCGCTTGCTCCGTGATGTATATGGCAGCTCAGGGCGGTGACTGATCATTGGATACTTACGATTGTGCTCACATCCTGTAGATAGGGGCGGTTTCGTTTTACTCACAATTGCTGTTTGGACAAGCGAACGACAGCAGCGCACCGTACACATGTAGCTCCCAACCACTTTAGAGGCTGGTGATTTTGAGTGGGTGTGACTAGCATCTGGGATCTCACAGAAATGTCACCAGTTGTCTCGGAATCTCCTCATTGCTGCTAAGCTGACGACACATTTTGATCAGCAATAATTTATGGACAGAACATCGCCCACAAATTATCGTAGCTGTCATATTCCTATAGGCTTTCCAGTAGACACCTTTCGAAAAGAAACACTAGACCCTAGTTTTGCTCTCATTAGAGCTCGTCAGTGGTGTTTATTTTCGAAAGGGGCCGACTGGAAAGTCTGTGGCATTGTGTCAGTTGCGATCAATTGTAGGTGATGTTCTATTTATATAAAAACCAAAATCTCCTACTACTCGTCAGTAATCAACATTAAGTTCTTGAACACAAGGAATTTCATATTTCTAGTACCGGGAGATGTATTACGGGATTCAGTCGATCAGCATAGTAAACGTAACTCCAAGATGTTTTCGTAAACGAGGGTTATGTATGATTTCTTCAAGCGCATCTTTCAAGGCGCCAAAACAGGAAATCTACCAGAGGCCGTACGAGATGGCAGTTCACAACTTAAGAGCAGCTCTTAAGAGGGAGTGCCGTTTAATTTATACAAGCCTATGTGGCAGGTGACATTAGCAAAATCAAGGGAAATTTGGAAAATTAGTTTGATAATGAATAAGATAATTACTAAGAATCCGACTATGGTGTCTGCAAAAACGATTGGTAACCGCTGCAGCCGACTCTGTCTATCAGAAGACATAGCGGTTTTTATTTAAGTAGTATGTTGTGGATTGCCGAGTAGTACAAGTTTTCAGTTTGGAAGCAGTACACTGTCGGCCAAAAACATTTCATGCCTTGTTAACAGTAAACCAAATCTTTCTAATTTTAAGGCAACAACTTTACTGGCGGTAATAAAAAAGCGGATTAAATGTGGATGAGATCAGGCTGAACGTGTTTTGCATCACTGACACCGTGGACTTCTTGGGCTACTGATCCACTTGACTACATTATTCATACGCGAATATTCAGTTACACCAATAGACACACTTGGATAAGAGCACTTTTCAAACAGTATGCACTACCACAAAAGTTCCACGAATAAAATTAAATAAACTCATTACATTCGTGAAAGTCCCCCACACCCCCTGCTGTGTAAACAGCATGTTCATTACAAAATAAATGACATAGAAACCATACTTATTTAGAAGCATATTTGGTTTCACTGCCTTGATATTAGACGGTTACGTGGGGTACTGGCAAGAATCTTGCTTGTGTAGTCAAGGAAGCTTTCCTTTAGATAATTTCACCCGTTAGCCTCGAAGACCAGTATGATCAGGGCGTTGTCTAATTCCCGTGGGTCTACCTTTGCTGGACAATCAACCATGTTATAAAATCATTCAACATTTGAAAGCCAGTTGTCCGAATCCCGACATACCAAGCCCAACCTGCTCCATAGTAGTTAGACAAGAAACCGAGACCTGGGCAATTCCGTTGACTTAGGTTGGTTGATCATGTAGTGGATTATGCTCAACTTGTTACCTTGCGGAAGGAAGTTTTGGGGACACTAAAACGACGAAGTTCCAGTTATGCACTCAACCTATCGCTAAAAGTATATCGTAAAGAGAGAGAAACGACGATATTAACTAAATACGAATTTCAAACGTAGGAATAAAAGTTGCACAGAACAATGGAAATATATTTATTTTCAATTTGTCGGAGTAAAGAACTTTATGACAAATTAAATATTGACAAACAGAAGGATACAGAGGGAGTGTGATAGCTCATTGCCAAGGCTCTGAGAGTAAAGGGGATACTCCATTACAAACTACTCAATCGTTTAACTCTCTATGACAGGAGCTAGCCGGGTTACCTGCTGTAAGTTTACACGCAGTCTTATACTTGGTAGTTTGCTGCGTTATGTTATCGCACCGACGTACATGTACGACTCAAATGAGGTTCTTCGGTTATCTTGTGGTGCAGAAGCACTGTCGAATTTTGTTAGCACCTTCATTTCAAGCGTGTTTAACGTGGAACCACGAAGGTGTGGTGATGGGTAGCGACTTGGTATAGTTGCTATTTTAAATCGCAGTAGTTGCAACACAGCATGTTATTAACTGTATACATTTTTACACCATCTATAGATGATAATCAATAATTCAATGGGAGCCAAATGAAGCCAGCTGAAATGCACGTTCAAACTTAGGCTGTGCCATGTGAAGCTTCGCAGGATAAACCCATCGCGGTCAAGTGTGCCCAGGTAAGCCATTTTCATCGATATGGTGTAATCTGGTGGTCGTACAAGTTGAGTAAACTCTGGAAAATCCGTATAACTCCCTTGTAGTTAGCCTGATGATGAAACTCAGGAAATGAGATTGTTTGCTAGACGTTCCTTTGTTTGAATGAAAGTAGATGGAAGTTTATAGAATGTTTATGAGTACAATGAGCAAGTTGGACTCAATTTAAAATCCACTAACGAGGAGATAGGCAACAGTACCATCTAGAATGACGTTTAATTGTCATCCGGGATCCGGGTTCTCCAAAGAATTTCATCTAATACCGATCAAAATGAACAATCAGTCAAAGATCCTGGAATGCGTAATTTTTCACTTCACAAGTAATGCGTTTCTTGTTAGTTGCGATGAGGATGTAGTTTACCCCCGTGGCGAAATGACGCGAACTTTGGCGTCCTTGTAGGCCGGAAATGTGGTGCTGGAGTGTTTCTCCTTCTTTTAGATCAAGTGACTAGGCGGTAGCTTCCAAGTCTCAATGGTCATCATTACGAACTGGTTCTGAAGCTTGACGATTGCAGGGAACGGAGCATGAAAGAGTTAGGTCTATGGAATCTTAATGCACTGCTACAGTGGCAACTACAGTACCAGCACCACACATTGCAAACAGATTATCTTGAGTTGGAAGTCTTTTTTTCGTGCGTAATTTGCAGACTGGTTTGTTTCAACAGCTAATGGTCTCGATCACTTAATTGTCGTACAAGGTTTCTAAGCTGTGTCATGAGTGTGATCCAATGCTTCTTTCTGAGGCCTGGAGAGAGTATATTTCGGGTTAGTAAGATAACCTTCCATGTATTTGCCACGCACACCCGTCAACTTTCCAGAACTGTTATTTCCGAAAAAGACGTTGAAAGTTGGTAAGTGTTCTCCAGAGGTTTACCGGACCACGATTGTCTTATGCCATCTTCAAGTCTACTGGCACCCAGGATATTATATAACATTTGCGAAGGCAGCCGACCCCTTGACCACGATGTTGTAGACAAAACCTAGAAGCCCAATTACTTTCATCTGTTTAGTAAGTGAAACCACCGGTACTCTCAGAACGCAGTGCGAATTCTCCGTGACTGTGTTTCAAGTGGTTTTCAAACTCTCTTGATACTCCACCAGGTAACGATTCAAGCATAAGTAAAAATTTAATAGGCTGGGACATGAAACGTTTCGTTGCAAAATAGCCTTCATTTAATAAAACCCTAACCGGGATACCCAAAGAAATATTCTAACAGCCGTAATTAAATACTGTCCCCCACGATATCAGTCTAACTAATGCAACCTATATAAAGTGATGAAACAGGAAATGGGAAGAGATAAAATGGAAATCACCAAAAAATGGTATACAGTCTGGTTAGTCAGTTACGTAGTAGAGTTGAGAAACAAGCCGGTTGTAGAAATCCCATCTTTCCACCAAATTGGCCAACAAATGCCAAACAGAGAAACGAAGGATTGAAGTTGGCGAAATGTCAAGCAATGTTACTTATGAACACTTTTTATTCAGTAGAGAGACAGCATCGGATATACCGACGTAATGAACGTTCTGGGGGAGAAGTCATGATGGATGAGCCAGGCCGTCATTCCCGCTTGGGTTAGCTTGTTCTCAAGACTTAAAGTAAACAAACTCGTTACACAGATCTGCGTAGTTCACGTTACAATAGAAGTGAGGAAATGACGAACAAAGCAAGTTGTAGGTTACTCAGTGCGCAACAGGTGTATGACTGAAACAGTACTGAGGTCACAAAACATGGCAACTGTGTAACAACTACATAGAAGACATTTCGATGCGGGTACGGTCTTAGAACCTGGCTGAATTTGCAAGCAGCAGAAAAGCACTGATGCACATAAATTCTTGCTACCGTGGTGATAACCCCTAAAGTTGGGACCTGCAGACATCCGATTTGGTACCACCCAATTTTAATTTCTCGTCATGTACACTAGGCCTTTATTTTTTTAAACTTGAATGAAGGTTTTGTTTCACGGTATTAATCTGACTGTAGTACGAGTGCCTATTCACTTACTGTTTACTTTTGAACTATAGAATATTGCCTCGCTCATTTTGTAACACGAACTTCTTGACTAGTCTTCGAAATTATTTGTCAGTTAAGAGACAGAACATAGCATAAGTAATTATTTTTGCCGTTATGCTTATAATCTTGCAACTGATTCGTTTCATACATATTAATGATTTAAACTAATTATTAGGTTTCATCGATTTTAACCCAATTTAGTGACACAATTGAACTAGGCACTAAAGCTGTTTGAAAATGGGGATCGTTAGGTTACCCTCCTGTATTATTTCATGTCCTTGTATGAGGCTGTAGGACCTTGACTAATTTTTCGCAGGATGCAATTCACTGTGTTGCTAAAAGGGAAAACGCTTAAATACTTTCAATGTAAGCCATTAGGCCAGAGTGTTGCAGACCTACATTCCAAATGAGTATTTGAAGGATTGAGTGGTTAGGGATTGTGTTGGGTCTTGCTTCAAAGAGGTACAGATCTCTCCTCAATAAGTGACACAACAAGAGAAATAACACTGTCCATCAGGCATTTTTATTGAGTGTTTCCCTATTAATGTCCCGTTTCAAGAAAAACTTCTTAAAGTCATACGGAGCACACTGTTAAGGCTTTGAACAGGCTGAGTTTTCTCCAATCTGTTCGGACTTAACCACGATTGCTTATGCATCGATTTCACGGCGAAGCGCCGAGGTATATAAATTCCTGTAGGCAACCTTGACAGAATCTAGTAAGCTAGACATCAATCCACACCTGCCTAATGGACCCAAGTTAAAGGTTATTCAGCAAGTTTTCTTTTCTTGTTCACGCCAAACCAGCACCAACCAACTAGACGTTGAGATGTGACCTTCTGCCAGTGTGATCGTATGTAGAATACCACAGAAATCGCTTAATAATTAGAGCACCTGAAATCAACAACTGTTGCAACAATGATGAGAGACTTTTACGTTTGGAAACACATAGGAGCACATAATGCCAGAGAAATTATCGAATTTTCCTTAAATTACTAAATGACTAGCATTCCCTGAAACATTATTTTCTATGAGGCCCTTCCTAAATTGGTTTTGAACCTAGCCAAAACAGTGGGTATAATGTTGTCGTGCCTGTCGAGCTAACCTGGGCTGGAATTGCTGTTACATCACTTTTCCCTAAGCCTGGGTTTTCTGACGAGATTCCAGCACACAAGTGATCACATCCTTATACGGTAGCAAATTGTGTAACACTGATCATATTGCTCCCACCCGTCCTTTTATCCGAACGGTCCTTAATAGTATTTGTGCTACTCCGTCATTTGATAATGATCATGTAACCACCCCTATAAGCTGTAAGTTAGGGTTAGTCTATAGTGTACTTCCTTCTGGAGAACCGGTAAAGTTTTACGACACTAAAACAATCTTGATGAAGGGGTAGCAATAGTTGGCAACTCGACTTTAGGATTCACGCAATTCACATCATTTCAGAAGAGAATAACATTAAGCGTCGAGGACTAAAATGAAAAAACTGAATAGATTTCGAAAACGATGCAATAGGGTACATTCAGAATAGGTTTTATTGTATACGTTGAACAGAAAATGTATCAGTTTTAGTGGACTCGAGACATTAATTTCTGCCCTAGAAAATCGATCTGACATTTGTCAAGTAAATTGTTAGTTAACTAAGCGGCATATACTTCATGGATCTGACACTGACAATAAGACCATTCGCCCAACAATAGGTCTGCTTTCGCCAGTGTTTAATCCACCCAAACATGCTGTGTTTACCCCGATGATAAACGGTCGAAAACATGTTTGTCTGCTGGTTTCTCTTTTTCTGTCCATTCTTTCACTATGATCATCTCCCAGCTGACTCACAGATTAAGTCATTTCAATTTATGTGCAGATTTTTCCCGTCAACTCAATTACAAGATCTAGATCGCGATTACCACTTGGTGTACACAGCGTTACTGATCAAGATTATCCGTTCGACAGGTGCGTTATGCAAGGCACAATACTTAAGCACGTCAGCATTCGCACAGCAAATTCGTTGTTCAAAATATCAGGCTTCGTTGTTTAATCAAACAGCTGTATGACAAAATATTTATGTAAATGTTATCTTTAAAAGACCATTTAATGTTAGAAATGATTGCCATCCAGTAAGCTAAACAAAAGATTGGACCAGTCCATTCAAACAACGGTTGACTGACAATCTGTTATTTGAGTGAGTGGAAGCATTTTAAGAATTCTCCCACTATCCGCCTTCGAAGCAATAAGGTTGCCTGGTTCATAAGGCAGTTAGTTTACCGAAAACAAAACAATATCTGGGATTTGATCCACTTTTGGTTTAGTTGAGTGTAGATGTTGCGAAACGTCGACGGTTTGCTCTGGATAGGAATTGAGACCTTTCTTTTCCACTCGAACCCCTAGGTAGCCATGTTACCACAGACATCAATGTTTCTAACTTAACTGCCATCTTTTTAATCATTGCAGCCGTATTTACTAAACTTATCAGGCCGCTGACTTTTCTTAGTGGTTTCCTCCTTCTCTCTTCCGCAATTATTCTGACAAGCAGGTGAAAGTCGTTTGGCTTCAATCAGTTTTCCTAACCACGTCGTTTCGTAACGATCGGAAAATAAAGAAACAATATCTGTTTCTATTCGTGGTCTATTCGTAAACTAGTTATTGACACTGATTACTTTGTACACCTCTATCCCTCTGTCGGCAAGTCGACTCAACTACCAATGGCGCCAGTTAGTGAGATCAGCTCACACATGCGTACAAAACAGAGATGAGTGTGTATATATGCACTGGTGCACGAATTCATTGAAATTCTAATCTGCATACGGTGCAGTTTTTTGAAGCTGAGTGATTGTGCCTGGCTTCCGGGAATTTTCAGTGCGCCTTCAGACGATTTCAGGTCATCAGCTGCTAAGTATGTGTGCACATGAACAGTGAATGTGAACAGCTCGCTGTCATTTGGAATTACCAAAAGTGACCTGTTAAGTAGATGCATAGTCTGGAATTTGGTTAGTTTCACATTGAATATCACTCATATTTGATCACAACCTTCGCATTCAGGAAAACTTTCCAGCCAGCGTTTTTCAGAAAAAGTATTAAACCCGAGTTTTGCTGTTGTCAGACCCAGTCAACAATGTGGATTCTTACCGTAGCGGAGATTAGAAATTATTCAGTTCGCCCACTATTATGGATAACCAAGGTGTCATCTCATTCTTCACGACCTTGAGCCAAAAGGCCAAATGTACGGATTCACTGTGGTATTTCGTGACTCACTTCTGGGCGACGCTACACTTAGCACACAGTCTACTCTTTATCTGACTTAGAGCCCTGGAATCAGCATGAATCCAGAAAATTGTAAACGACCCAGGATTGTCGTTAGACTCATGGATCTACCATATCACAACCGTTTGTAACTCTCGGAAAATGACGGTAGAACAAGAATGTTGACCCCCTTGATCCAGCTGAACGATACAAAATCAAAAGTCAGAGTTGAATCCAATTCCAACAAGCCTGTTCAAACAAACGTTTGGCTCAGCCTTACAGCACAGAACATGGTTGACCCGTTTCAAATATGTTTTTTTGTTTTTCTAGATTATCTATTATCTGTCGACTTTGGTTAGCAACAGCTGGGCTGAAAAAGCTTATGTGCTTTCTGACAGCTTGTTGTGGTTTCCTCAGAGACCGGCTACACGGCGTATAGGGAAATCAGGCGAAAACGGAGTTGTGCATCTTAAAGTTTGGATAAGAGCTCCCTCTTTGAACTAGTTCCGACAATTTATTTCCCAATTTACTGTGGCAAAATGATGCTGCCATTGCTGTTAGAAGATTGTGAGAGGAAAGAAATGGCAGTTATACACTACGAACACATGACAGAATGAGTGGGAGTTTAGTTATAACACATTTGTATAAATTCTGAGGCATATAGTGTAAGATTAGCTACATTATATGAACAAGAAATGAAGCTGGAGTGGGTAAGAAAAACAAATTCACGAGACAGTATAGTTACAGTTCTCACTCTTGTGTTTAAGTGATCTTCTTCAGTAGACGGACAGCTCAGCGACGTAACTCTCACTTTCGCGTCATTGCATCTGATTAACGGCATTGCAGTTTAATTTCTTCAGCAGTGGATTCAAATTAAACAGATGGTCTCCGTCACAATAAGCGAACAATATCTGCATGTCCTACCTCAGAAGTTGCCGTTTTACTTTCTCTAAGTTAAGTCCTAAATTTGTTACGCCGTGTTTTTAGTAAATGCGTTAGGAGATCCACAAAGAACGCTTGGTCGGCATAATTACCATCTGACCCAGTCATCAAAATTCATATATTTTCACAGTTTTAGTCAAATAACGTGTTCTGATTCACTTTACTCATAAAGTAAGACGTTTCAACTTCTAGCTACTTGCCGCTGGTACTACACGATTCTTTCTAGTGAACAAAGAATACGGACTTACCTGGCTCAAGTTAGCTAACATTGACCACATTTTTGAGACTCTAAAGCGTCCATCTCTATATCTTGCCATATAAGTACTGATACAGGTTTCCAATAGTAGCTCCTAGACACTCATCTTCCCGGCGTTGAGACCTGCCCTTTAGTTCACGCACGTACGAGACATGCTAGACTACTCACAAAGGACGGTTCATTTTGTACAACAGAAGTTCACGACGTTTATACTGGTTTCATTATAGTGGTTGGTGTATACAATCTGTATGGCTTTAATTTAGTTCATACAAAGCCAGCTACCACGTTCTATATGCTCAAAGTGGTTGGACATATTTACAAAAACTATTATGCTTGGATACCTGTACTCCCCACCGAAATGCCATTATCTTACAAATAAGTGACCCAACTGGAAATACTAGTAAGCCGGCGTCCTAAGACAACTTTCTCGTGGCAGCCACTTCCGTGTTCCTGAATTAAGTCTTCGTCAAGGAAAATTCCAGCAACTTACTCAAACATTGTCGTCAATAAATTCGATCAGCTGCTAACATCCTGACGTCTATTGTCGCACACAGCGTGGACCGTGGGACTTCCATCTGGAGAACCCAGCTCACTCCACTACGAATAACCTGTCGGTAATTGTTTCTTGTTCTGTACCCAGGTTCTTGTTGTGTACCTCGTACCCTACGATAGTCGACTGCCCCGTTCTTAAGAACTGGTCGGCACTGAAGGTAACTGACTGACCTCACTGGTGAATGTAGCAACCTGTAAAAATGATGAAATTAATATACACCTCAGTAAGTGACAACGGAAAGAGAATAACAGGGTAGTTTCAACGCCTCCCCAAGAGTCACGATACTGGTCAGGTTTTACCGGCATAAATCTCGCGCACTTTTGAACCGTCTCTCTTTATTGTAATCCGAATGTATTCCAAAAATCAACACGTTCTGAAAGTGGAAGGCAGTGCTAGTTTACTTAGGTTCACGCGCAACTCTGACAGAATCACAGATGGAGAATAATGAAGGCCTGTGTTGAGCGGAGCAAAAAGAGGTATAGTAGGTCGCGGATCTACGTGTTAATCACACACTACTTGGTGGCGGAATTCAGCACAGTCAAAAAAACCGCCAGATAAATAAACGGAGACTGGGCAGAAGTAAACATTCCAATGAATAATGTATTTTTGCAGTAGCTTCCCATTACGTGGAATAAATCTTCTCGAATTTCTCAGTATCACAAATCGTTTTTTAATACATGTCACCTGTGGGTGAGTTCATGAGGCCAGGCAAGCCGGTTCCAACTAGCGACCAAGACACTAGTTGAATAATACGTTTAGACTCGTTTGTAGAATTAATGTATCTCACCTTAGTCGCGAAGCCTGAAGCGGATAGTTTTTGTGCACAGAACTAAATGATATGTATAGATATCAATGAATTATCGCCCTATCGACGAGCTTACCTTTGCGGTGTAGAATGAATAAGTCACATTGACGGAAGGATTTGAATCAGTCAGTCTTGTTGATACGGCATTGTTGACTGTCTTGTTTACTCCATCATTTGACCTGGTTAACTATTGCTCATGGACTCCTTCGCATAAGCTCCCAGTAGTACATCCCAAATAACTGGTTTTAGATTTGGCAGAGGCGACTTGACGAGTGTCATTTGACATACTGTTATTTTGTTCATCTACGAACGATCCACATTTGTTTCTAAAAGTGTCCTAATACGTAAGTCGTTACCTTATATCAATCATCAGAAATAGTTTTGCGGGACTTAAAGATCAACACCTTCCGAGCTTGTGATAAAAATCACTTACTATTAGGTTACCAGTTGGCCCAATAAGATTAGCTTTCCCTACTGACAGGTTTTGTAAAACGACGTGGTTACACAGTGCTATTAACCTGCACAGCTGTACTGCGAAACAGCAGCATGTGTTTCGTTTGGATCCGCTGATTATAAACAGGGACTAGGGATTATCACAATGCAGCACCAGGAACAGCCAATGAATGTGATGAATTCTACGATGAAACAAGGCCGACTTGCGACAATGCTACCCATTGTGTTAGCATAGTCTGTGCATGCAAAATTCACCGATGTTGTTTGAGAAGTGTAGTTTTTGAGAACACTATCATTTTGTACTTTGACTGTTTGGCGTCCATCTGAACGACGTGTTAAATAAACCAGACGAGCTGCCCTCATGCCGAGTTCCGCAGTCGAGAGTGCAGGTTTTTCGCAGATGTCGTTTTGCCATTGGCTATTTCTGCGTTGCATGTGATAACAATGTATAAACGTGGTTCACTACTCGTTGTCATGTACCTTAGCTTGTTTTTTCTTTGTACGTATCACTGATATCAAGTGCGGACAGAGATGTCGAATATGAACTATGATTTTATGACTTAAGTTGATCGGAAACAGTAGGAAAAAGTATAAACAGAAAGTAAAGATCACAATTCACCAGTAAAGTGATGGTATTTATATTTGTGAATAACGTGAACACGTTTGAAGTATTCAACAGAAAGACTTCTTTCTGGGTAACCTTTTGTAACAGGACCTTGGCTATCTCATGTTTGAGATGGGTTTCTACTAACACGTCTGAGAAGCGAATGCTCAGTACGATTAACTTTGCTCACGCTGTTCACTGTCAATTTCCGTATTCAAAGCCCTAGGTTAACATCGTACACAGGAGTTACGGTGGACAAAGAGTATTTGCCGCCTGTCAGTGTGCAAAAGTTGTGGAAGTGATCAGCGTCATAAAGTTTCGTAACAATATACATTACATTAATGCACCGATTATATGTAGTCATTTATTGGTGTGTTAAACTGACGAGCGCAGACGAAATGATCACAGAGTGCGATGTATTTTTGTCATAAAAATGGTCTGGAGTGCGGGACCATTACTTCGGACTTTCCATGGAGCGAATCTGCAAACTTTGACAAACACTGCAGCTGTCCCGTTACCAGTGTTAGCGGTTAGTTAAATACTGTGTGGTTCCTTGTCATTCAATTAAGCAACCCCCGTCCTAAGGAAACAGGTATAACTAGCGGAAAAGTGTTATCAATTTCAGTCACCAAATATGAACATAGTTAATGTTGTGAACAGTTCTTTTGTTGCTGCATGCCACACAAGTCCGGACGCTCCTGAACCGCTTATAAATAGTCAAATATCTCATCAATATTTCTTTCCATAACTTGATATGCGGAACAAACTTCCGGACTCACCACTTCTGTTTTAACATGTCCATCCGTTAAGTTAAGATGGAATGCCAACTTAACTACTTACTAGCTGAAGGCAATTTGTCCAATACGGTCATATATGTGGGTTTTGACCTAATTCATTACATGGAGTTAAACATATGTAACTAATCGTTAGTTTCACAAAAGAATAGCACCCCTTGTACACGTAATACTTTAACGTGACCGCCATTGAAAGTCCTTCATGCTTCCAGTAGGAAGCTTCCCTAACTTTATTTGCTTTCTCAATTTCTGGATATTAATTTTCAAAATAACTTTTGGTTGTATGCTTTTTGTTTCCGTGGTTGTATTCATCTACACAAACTACAGTGGACAGCATACCCCGCCAGTTAGAGTTCTAGACACTCGTTTTCTAGCATATATAGAGTGGACTCTCAAGCCGCTTCAGGTATTTATGCACCAAGTCTGGCTCCGAAGTGTCTGGACAACCACAAACTTTGGTAAACGCGTGCACAAATGCGTAACTCACAGTTAGTCTTTGAACACCAAATGGTCCGCTGTCTGTCACTGTAGAATCCACAGCTCCCTGCACTAAGGTACGTTTCTCGGAGCAAACTGTTCATCCCACACACACACACAGGAACACACCGAGATATCTTGTGAATGAGGTCTGCCTTCTGTCCCAAAAACGCGCTGCCCATCAATTCAGCATGCGTCCACAAAAGTGTACGCCACTCATCCTCATGTGTAAGTTGAGGTCCAGCTTGGCATCAGCAAAGCCGTTAGGTAGGTCGACACCTGTATGAAACAAACGAAGATCGAGAGACAGAGGGACCATTTTACTAACTACCACACACACTGTCCTGTGCATACACGTGCATACTCTCACAAACAAACAAACATGAATCGTTTTCAACAAATTCGCCAGGCATCCAGTTCATCTGTCTGTTCGTTAGTTCGTCTGTTTGCTTGCTTGGCCGCCGGCCACTGTGTCAGCCTCTACAGCGCGTTCTCTGATTCAAGTGTTGCTCGCGTGTGTATGCTAGCATGTGTGGTGGGCATCCAGCTGCGCCTCGTTTTCGTACTGTCATCGTTTTGCTGTAGCTTGACAACTTTTTTGCACTCTTTGAAAGAAACACGTTCGATATCAGGTGGACCGACATAGCGTGTGCACATCTACCTTTATTTGTGACCAGGTATGCATGCGTTTGTGTATTCCTGATGCGCCGCGCCGTTCCGCATCATACCGCGCCGTCTATATGAAGGTGCGAATCTTGCGTACCACCTAACTCTGCATTTGTCAGTTTCGTCAACATGTTATAAGCAAATTTCCTGTTCTGTTGTTTTGTTGTTAATTGTAATTGTGATGTGTGTGCATCTACATGATCACCTATTCGTTAGGAATAGCATGGGGATCGGCAAATTTGAAAAATATTGTACTGCTGTTCATGCCGGTTCAAACCTAAACGTGCCAGAAGCGGCGTGGCGCCCGACTGTCTGGGACATCATCGGTGTAATTACATTGTTTCAATCTGTCTGGCGAATGTCTAGTGTTTGGCCACCTAGATGGCTTAAAGCCTACTGACAGCAAATCGATAAGTGCACGAACATCTTAATGTAACGCTAAAACAGTCAGACAATTTGGTTCGTGCCAGCTTTAAACTTGACTGCACATTTGTATGGTTGTTTTGAAATCGGAAATTTACCGGTGCACATGTTTGCAAGAAACACAAGTGACTTTTACAAACCCAGCACATGTAACTCTGAACCAAACGATAAATCATTCACCGACTCTGACACTCAGGAAGAGATAACCAAGTTATACTAGCCTGTATCGCGTCACCTCTACGGTGGCAAAAGGTGTAGTACTAAAAACAACCTAGTATGAGGAGACTAATTCGGACTATATTGTTGTATTAAGCGTACTGAAATCGGTACTGAATTCTGCTGCCAAGTATTTGAACAATAGCTTTGAATTGTAAAGTACACTTGAACAGAGAAAGGTGAAAACTCCATTTGTGAATACTGTATTTTTGTGTGAAGTATACGACACTGCGGCGGAAGAATAACTGGATACGACCCATACCAAAAACATTATGGATAAAGCCAATCCGTTTAAGTTGTATGGTTAACGATCTCCTCAAAGAAAATCAATCAAAGAACTAGCAAATTTGTTTACGTTTGAAAACCTGGTATTTCAGACACTTCGAATGGCCTCAGAAGTGCCGCCATCGAAGCTACCCCGGCTAAATGACGAAAGCCAAGACAAGTTCATCACAATTAGACAAGCTGGCGCTCAGTTGGAAATGTATGTTTGAAGCGAACAACGGTAAAGTGGCAATGAAACTGATATCATTGATGAAAAGCGTGTACACTAAATATAATCGGTTACACCAAGAAACATTGCGAATAAGAATATGCCAGTACCGCTTGCTGGCTCATAGGTGCTGAATTTGTTCGGAAAAAGCATCAGCACAAAAGCAGACATAAATATTCGACGCTTGATCAAAACAGGCGTTGATTCACTGACAGTAGTTAGGAGGCATTAACAAGGCATCTTTAGATAGTTTGCGCAAACAATATGACTTTTGTCTAGGAAAACATGCGATCACTCGTATTTAACACCGAGCGCTGACAGTTGCCCGCCTACTTTTCTTACGTCTGTGGCATCGCAATCGCCAAGTCTAAGTGTGTGACGAATGTCTACCTGGTAGCTCATAGTGACCTTATCCTAGAGTTTATTTTGTAGTTATTATACAGGATTACCTAAGACAAAAATGGTTAAGATGGCCTGCTCGAGAAAAGAGGGATAATCCTTTCCAGCCGTTCAATGGAGATGGCTTACCTGTGATTTGACTTGTAATTGGATGGGCTTTATGTACACATCTACTTTTTTATCCGGTCAGTGATGTTGATGAAAGCCTCAGAATACCTTTCAGTAAGTAGCATTTTAGTAGTTCGAGAAACTTATTCCACATTTTGGACTCTAATCGCACACGACTTGAAAATGTCTATCCGAACTGCTTTTAAGCTTTGCTCAAACCTCATATTATTTCTTCAAACTATCAACTGAAATCAGGTTATCATTCACACAAACACTCCTTTAAAAGGAACTGTGAATTAATTCACACACCCACTAATTGAACGCCAACTTCGTTTTCTCATGAAGTAGACTACAAGTAAACAAACAGGAAAGCCACGGAAGGCACCTGGGGGCAAATTTGTTAGGTCTCCTCTCTGTGACTTGTAAAGCCAAGTCAATAGTTTTCTGTGTGAGTTCATGAAATATGAGAGATATCTTGAGTATATGCTGTGGCCCATAACCTACAAATATTGACTACGGTTGATAGTGTGATCAACGTCCAGAATTTCATTCAAATGACGGTCGAGAAAGAACCTAGAAATTACTTTTCTGGATATTCGAACTGCTGAGTGTCTAGCCCTGCTCAAAATGATGTGTACTGACCAGTATTAACAGCGTTACCTTTGTCACTTATAAACTTAGTCTGAATGAGCGTCATTCAAACTGGCCAATTGCACTTGTTTTTAAGATTGACCGAAATCGAACCTAATTGTTTGCTGCATGTTCACATAAATAGCGGTACTCCTGTTTCTATCATTATTTCAAAGGTTTATAGGTTTACATAGGAAAGAGAAATCAGATGATTATGCGTTCTTGTCTCTCTGTCACCCAAAAGACAATATTAATTGCACAGTTGACCGATCAGTTGTAATGAAAAAGTACTGTGTCGGCATGTTGAATCAGTATACTGATGCATTCAGCAAGCCTGGAAGGTAACAACAAATAGCACACATTTACCAACAAGCAAATAACAACAGGTAAATTTCAAATGTACATACAGACACACACGTCTGGTAATCTTCAAGGAAGCGTTTAGGAAATGGCCAAGTCGGCCGTAGATCCACTTGATCTTGGTGTACTTGCAGACGAAGTAAAATTATGAACGCTTCAGCATAGTTCATCATAACCGCAGAGTTAGTGAGTTCCAGAATGTGTCACATCTATATCGGGAAGAGTTCAGTTTGTACACAAATTTGTACATTTTAAACTTAGGCTTAACAGTCCTTCTACCGCTTATATTTGCACACTGAACGGCTGTCCGCTACAATTTGACTAGCTGTCCGCATAACTTTGTGTTTGGATGTATTTGGATCAATTCACTGTTGACAGCCAGTCTGGATATGACAACATACTGAACACCACGATTTCCTTGGTATCTCGTCTCAGTAAATATCATCAACTACAGATAGGGAAGACAAACCTGTTTCCGTACGATGGTGTACAAGACTGCGCAGAATGCTTCAGGGCTAACAGGTCTAAAAAGTCTGATAAAGTATCTAGTGCAATTCTTCTCAAGTGGTTCTCACACGTGGCACTGAGAATTTGATTAACTCTAAAAACTAGTTGGATAGGTAGTCATACATACTTCCTTCTGCTCTTTTCCGAACCCACCGAATGTTGGTAACTGAACTACTCACTTTGCTCCTCGCACGTGCACCACAGTAGCATTGGGTTCAATCTTCCCTTGTATGAAGGGTGTTTGTGATTTGTAAAACGATTGTTTATTATGTCAATCCTGGTTTGATTCCACCCATGAATGTCCATTCATTCAGCCACATTGTGTACCATTCCACACTAGTTCCGTGCCTTACGGTTCAGGCAAAGAGAACTGTTGGTACCGCTTTTCACACGGCTTGGCTCTTTTCTAGTTTTAATGTTCTTAATTGGGGCATGTTTATTGACCAAATCTTAGATACCATCGTTGGTCGTGCCATCGATTTTCTGTGATCGGCTCGGTCCAATAGACTGGCCATGGAGTGGGTCATGAAATGGCTATGGAATTGGTCTGTGCTTTCTTCGAAGTCTACTCCCGGACGGGCCTGTCATTTCATATTTTGTTAGATGCACAATACATTTCCGCATAGATAAACAAATCCTGTGGTGTCGGTATTACTGCAAAAAGTAGGGCTGATTGTTACAAGTAATCCTTGCTGTCTGGGTCGTTAATGTGTAAATAGTTATTTCAAGATGGTCATTGGTCCATACTCTACTTCGCGAGAATGTTGAAACATCCCGGTTTCCATTAGTGACTCCGTAAATTCCACGATGATTAGGGACATCGTTGTATCTCCCCTGTGGTTCATAAAGTCAAATTCTGTGGTTAAATTTGTTCATTATCAATATGTGTGTGCAACCTAAAGATGGTATTTTGTGTAATGCATTAGGTATTGCCGTGACGGTTGCTAAATAACTCTGACCAGACAAGTGATTGTTTGGGCAGCATAAATTACTTGCTGGACTGTTTCATGGAGAACTAGAGATGTCTTGTCACATGCACATGGTGTCATGACATTAAAACCTACGCAAGAAGATGCTGTGCCCCCTCACCTACTTCCTTTCGTTGCATTACACGTTTGTGTCGTTCGCCCTTTCTGTTGACATTTGTACACTATATCTCTGTAAGACTCAGTATGCACGGGTTCCGCTGAATACGGATAAGGAGAAACGCGTACACTTGGCGTGACAGCAGATGGACGTAAACAGTTAGGAGGTGCCAATGCTGTCCATGCTATCCATAACGATATAATAGATAAAACTCTTCTAGGTGCTTTGTTAAATGGGAAAACCTGATTCGACATAACTTACTGTTTTCATTTTGCAATAAATTATTGAGTTGACAGCGATTCGATGATTGTTGTCCCCCTAAAGTAGATTCGGGTTTTGCATGCGGTTTACCATTAAATGTAGTTCTCCATTCAAGCCGGCTGTTTTGATTCTGAATTAAAGGAAAGCCTACGAACGACTTATCAGACACTGTCAGATAAGAGGAATTCTAAATTTTTTTTCAAGAAGGTCGATGCATGTTCACGAATTCATTCTTGCTTTAGATTCAACAATACGTAATTTATCGGTGTTTGGAAAGTCTAACAAGATTTTTTGTTCATAGAGATTTAGGTCGTATCTAAGTTACTTCTACGGTCAGATAAACACAATCAGTGTGTAGCAAGCAGTTATGTCAACTCTGGTGAAAATGCAGAACAACTAAGGGAGATCAGAATGGTTAGGACATGAAAGCCGGTTTCAGCCGACCGTATACGAAGCAGATGATGACTTTTGGAGGGTTATAGCAGGTATGAGAAAAAGTTAGTAGGCACCCTTAAACTTGCCAAGAATATGAGACTTTTAGATTGTGACATAAATATTACTGAGCCACCAAAGTCCCAGGATTGAGAGAAAAATTCATAATCACCAGTTTCCATATGGACAACACCGGTTTTACTCTACAAATGACAACTGTTTTAGCAAACATCCAAACTTGCTTCGTCTTCAGACGATAGAGATTATGACGTGTCTCATACGAGCGCGTCGTGACGACACTTCGAACGATGCCTGTCCCGAATGTACACAAGCATAAGGAACACTCGCGTTGGTGGGCGTCTTTGGTTGCTTTAGAGTGAGGCAAGTTTATTCTTATCAACCGGTTTAGCTGAAACCACTTGTTACTTTTGACCAGAAATTAAACCATTGTTTCCCTACTTCTTGAGGTCAGTGGTCCCGTTGGCTCTCATAACGAGCAAAATCATTAAGGCATTGCAAGCTTACTTGATTGAAGCTAAGGATCATCGTCCAATTAAAGCTGAAATCTCACCTTTTTTAAGCAAAAAATGCGGCATTTTCAATGGAAGGATCGCTTTAAAAATTAGCGTGTTCTTCAACAGACTTATCACTTATTCCAAAGGAGACCAGTTTGCCTTAAAACGCAACTCTCTTTAACTGTTTTGCTGAAGGAAAACCTGATTGCACGTCAAAATTATCCTGAACTCGCTTATCACGCCCACGTCCGTCACCAGTGCCGCCATGTTCGCCTAATACGTAGATCAGTCATGTAATAGACTTACAACATTCATTTAGTCTTTGTTACACATACAATGGGAAAGAAATGGTCGCGCTCTACATTTTGCATTGTGTTGTTGATATTTCTCAAATTTATTCCAGAAAATCACCACCTCATGTAATCGGTGTCTTTCAGGAAAATTTTCGTATCTCAACACATCCTTGCAATCAGCCCGTATATCCGTTTGCTTCGTCGCTCCCGGTACACTGATATAGATCTAGCAAATTCTTGGTTACAACAACAGATCAAAAGATTATTCTTAAACCGTAGCTGTTGAACACTGTCACAAAAGACCATTCGTGACTCGTTTCCCCGCTAAGCGTACTAAGTAACTGTTAAACAGTAGTCAAATGATTTTTAGTGTACATTGTATCACTGTTCGCGTTACCTGGTATGAATGTTTGTCGTGTGCATTCGTGAAAATGGAAATAATTTATCCTTGACATTCATCATGTCATAATTGTCGCGAAAAGTGGGAGGGTTATCTGTGGATAATGTGTTAAACATTTATGCCAATTTCTGTTTGATGAGACGCTGCTTCCCCCAAAAATGCCTGGAAAATAAAATAAAGTTATATTTCATACTGTCCACCCGCAAACTGACAGTCGGCAATTAGTTACATTGTTGTTCGGACTTATCAAGTAGAGGTAGTCTGGACTAGGTCCTAACCGACAACTTTTCCGTCCTGCGACCTGAAGCTGTTATCTACTAACTTATGAGTCACGCTTGCAGCGAGGCAGTAAGTATACCTTGCATGGAACTTACTAGCAATGCTACAAGCCACTTAATTGCAGACGATTCATACTGGATCGATAGTATTGTGGTTAGGAAAATTGGCCCACGTGAGTTGCCGTCACAAACCCGTACACGTTATTTTCACTTGATCAGCCAAACCAAGAATGATGCCGATTGTGAAATGGGTGGTTGAAAGTGGTCATCATAGAATATCAGACAAACCTCGTTCCCTTATGGCTGTAGTCAGTTCAAGACTGGAATTGTGCACTGGAATGTACCTATCAAGAAGTACGGTGGAAGTGAAACTTCATCTTTCAAATGGTCATTCACGAAATCCGACAGCTCTGATCAGCCAGAATTTTTCAGCTGCTTACGACGGTGTAAAACAACGTGTGCTTAAAAAGAAATGATATGAATGTGTGGTTAAATTTTTTCAAAGTAGAATTACATTTTCACAAACAGTTACGGACGACATATAATAAAAAGTTAAGGGTTTATAATTTTTCATATTGTTTTTAGACAGCTAGAGTTTCAGTCGGTGGTTTAACATCCTCGGGGACGCAAGTAGCTTTCCTGGTATAAACCTAAATAATAGAGCAAGAATAAATGTGGACATCATCAGTAATCGCTTTAGCGCATATAATGAGTGACGTGGTTGCAATTGATTCATGAATACACCTTTATAGAAAAATATTTAAGGAAAATTTATGTATCAAAAATTACTAAGTTTCAAAGACAACGTCAACTGTTGTTTTGCTATTCACTCACAGAAAATCTGCTTGATGGGCTTCCGAGGGAGCTTCATGAGAATGTTAGAGACTAAATTGTTGTTCAAAACGAAATGGGAGAAAAATTGCTCAAAACACAAAGTCGATAAAACTAAAGAACGAGTAAAATGGCCCAGCTTCGAACAAATTTGTTTATAGTTAATCTGATAATTACTTGAAGCTAAACATGATAGGGCTTACGTGGTAACACTTACATACATTTAGGTGTAAACAGTTTTTAATTGGAAAAACAGAAGTAGGTGTTCAGGTATATGCATGAACCAACCATCAAGAAAATTTCTCTAAGTTACTCATAGTAGTGAACTGTCGTTCCACTTGCTGTGCGGAAATTTAACTTATCTAACAAAAGAAAAGCGTTCCAAATGCTTAATTCCTGATGACATAGTGATAAAGTCATAACGAGTTGCATGTTAAATTTTTGACCATCTCATTTTGTGCTTTTGTTTTTCAAATCTTAAACACTCTTCAAAACGACGTTTCTCCTTTGAGTTTCAACAACTATTAGGCGCTTTCTGGGCAAAACTCCTACTAAACTAAATGTTCAATGCGCCTTCTTTAACAATCTT
Organism: Paragonimus heterotremus; assembly: GCA_013368495.1. NCBI lineage: Eukaryota > Metazoa > Platyhelminthes > Trematoda > Plagiorchiida > Troglotrematidae > Paragonimus > Paragonimus heterotremus. Next base: position 268,443 of record LUCH01000163.1, read on the forward strand.
GCCGACTAACCAAGCGAATACTATTGTGGGTTCAGCTGCTAAAGACTAAGAATGACTTCATAATGGCAGTTTATGAAACTTAAGGAGACTATAGGCCGGCTAATTGTCATCCTGAAGTCGTGTTCTTACCACATTTTCTCTCAATCCCTTCAACTCATTAGTCCACTCATCTCCTCCAGCAAGTACAACAGACACCACCGGCGACAGTTTCGTGCGATTTGCAGCCGACCAAAACAACACCTGCGAAATTCCACTGCCTTCCATGAGTCTCCCGGCTGAATGCTGAGGTCAAAATTTGTCGGTAACAGAGACACATTGTCTCGACGACAGTGACGCTTGCTTCGTTTTTAGTTCCTATTAGAAAAGTCCTACCTCCTCTCTTATTACAAATCGTGAGCATAGATCGGCAAAATCGCTCTTGTGGTGTCCCAACAACTCATCATTATAACCTGCTTGATTCATCTTCTGAGTCGATGCCAACATTTTGGACGCCTATCGTGAGAAGACCCTTGGCGTTCTCAAGTTGCAAACTGGTATTGACAGTTTCTTAATTTTTCTTTGTAGATTCAAGTTTAACATCAGACGAAATGCTACCGAACAATCATAGATAACTCATATCATTCTCCAAATGACATGTGGATAATATATTTTCTCACCTGATTACAGGTAAAAGCTACTGGCACTTCCGATTACTCTGTAATTACTTAAGTCGGATCGATAAGCGTTGTGATGAATGAGCGGTATACGAATGAGAAAAGTATAGAAAACCGAGCTAGCAGCACACTCCCTTACATTCTGTTCCCTATTATTGCTGAAATTTGCATGTATGCAAACAACCTACGCCCTTGAAATCGGGAGTGAATAGACAGTGTATAAGTTGTAGTCAAATGATACACTGTTATACTGAGTTACGGGGTGTACTACCGGTACTAAGGCTTCAAACGTCGACTTTGTACACCACAGTCAGATTTCTCCACGTGTGTGGCGCATAAGTCCTGTGTTATCTTCATGACTTTTGACGAAGACGACCGGATGGTACTGAATTAGACTTAGCGTATCAACGAGGTGGGTCGAATTGTTGTCCCCATATTCGAAAAGATGTGTGCATGTGTGCGTGTGTGCGTGCGTGCATCAAAATACCATGCTGCTTGTGCGTAATGTAGCGGAAACAAGAGCCTGACAGTTGTTCCCGCTTAAACTGCCAGTTTGCACGTGTCCATCGGCATTTATTCACACTCAAACAGGCTGGATATAATTTTGCGCCGACCGAACGACAGTTAGCCCAAAAACGACTCAGAGGGGTGATCTCCGTTGGGCTGAGATACAGGAGGAGTTTACGATGAGAAATTGAGCCAAGCGAGACTGAGTGTGCAAATTACTTATAGCAGACTTGGAGGAGCCAAGTTGGTCCAACGCACATCTGTCAAGTTGGCTGAAAGGTTGAAGTCATAGGAAAAGGTGTAACTCACACATGCACACTAACACACTTCACTGACATTCGTACGCATTCACTGGAATAAACCGTTCACTTCCGGTCGGATGGAAACGCGACCGTCCAGTGTTGGTCATGTCGTTCCCCTTAAATTTCTGTCTAGAGATGTCTAAAAACCGACATATTATAGTCCGAAGTTTGGACAACTTAGTGAGATCTACTGACAGCCTGTCAAGTACTAGAAACAGGCTGTGCGTGTGTGTTTGCACTTTTCAATAACGAAGATAACAGACGGAAAAGAACAATTGCTTGCCGCTCAGAGCTAATAACCATGCACATAGATGCATACATACTTCGAACATCCAACCGAGGGAAATATTTCCATCATCCCAAGGGGAAGCAACTGGCATATCCTTGGAAATCATACAAAAGCACCAACCTGTGAATGTTAGCTAAACGGCCGATCAAAGCAGTGTTAAGAAATTATACACTCCATGTTAATACGAGTGGTCAGCATCCAACGGAAAACTGGAAGCAATGAGGAGTTATCAACTCATATCTTATACTACATTTTCATTTAAACAGTTCACACCGTTTGTTCAAATCAACCCTGTATTTTCCCACAATTCATACCGAAACCAGGTTATCGACACTAAGACCACTGTAGAATATCTTATTAATTTACTCTCAGTTCTACATGGATCACTGTCACAGTTCATTTAGACTACTTAAATCAAGTAATATCTGAAAGCGAATCGTTAAGCCTGATATGTAAAATTATCATGTCTTCGTGTAATAGTGCCTTTTTGCCACAAAAACATTGAATTTCTCCGTTCAGTTAACTTCTTACTAATATGAATTTTTTAAAACCTGTTCTACCCATATTTTGGCTTTTAGTCTATGCAGGTCTGAACCACGTTTAACCGTTTACAACTGTGCACTGTGTACCTTGAAGACATCTTTCTGGTGGCGACCTCCTGATCTTAGGGTTATCTATAAAAGGTTACAGAACCCTAACTTGGTTTCCTGTATGGACGTTTGAGAAAATTGAACGTAATCCACAAGCAAGTAGCTGAAGCTGTTGAATCGTGCTGGCTAGTTTGACTGCCTAGTTTGAAGCGTAAGTTCAAACAGGAGACACTCAGAACTCTGCAAGTCAGATTGCGTCGACACGAATATTTACTGGTTATTTGCAAGGAACTGAAGTGAACAGATATGGAACGTAGTTGCTAACAAACCACTGTGAGACATTAAAAGACAGTGGCAGTACAATGTGCATTGTTATGAAACACAGCAAGCCGAACGTGTAGTTTGTAGTGATCAGTCAATTAGTTGACACATCCCGAAGATGGGGCAAAATGGTAATTTTGTGCATTACGAACGCTGTCTGAATCCATTCGACTACAATGTACAGCGGATCTTCACAATCATATTACTGATGGTTGAATAAAATTATGCAAGTGAAGATTCTTCTATTTTCTGTCAATGTTGGTTCCAGCAAAGATTGGAGTTGATGACGATCACGGGTACTTTATAACGTTAAACAAACACTACGTCAAGCTCCTTTCTTACAACATAGCAAGCCAACTAGGGTTGTGTAATTAATTGTGTGCTGATTTTTGACGGCTGGACGTCATTTACACTGTCTCTGATGACTATTAATCTGTTTATTTTTGGTTTCCACAATGCTGGTCGAAGTCAGATTGAACATGTCCTAACCAATAATATGTTTGATCTAGTGTAGCAATATTTTCCGTTGACCTCTGATGTTACTACCATAGAATTATAACAGTTTGCTGATGAACGCCTGATTTTTTAGATGACAGATATATTCGAGGACACTGGGGTTAATTACTAATGATTCTCAGATCTCTGGAGTGGAAGGCTAAAATGATGGTGCGCCTTATCTAAGCAGACGGGATAATTGTGCAGGCCTTGTAGATTCATTACGTCTCTACACACAAACACAGATTACTTTATTATGCCCATTATATATGGAACCCAGAACTCTCTTGTTAACAAAGGCCAATGCATTTTTATCTACAAGCATCACAAGTACCCTGCTTGAAACCAGTTAAAATGTGAATGAGAGCTCCGGTTTGTGACTCGGAGTTTGTTGAATTCAACGTCTGTTCAATATTCCCTGGGGGCTTTTATGTTTAACCCGCCAATGATATCTTAAACTCAAGCTGTTAGGCATGAAACGTCAAATTTTGTTCAGCACTTGTATAGTACAAATTTCGGTTTATTTGTTAACAATATACACGATCAAACTAAGATAGCTGCCATTATGTTGTCAATCACCAAACATCCATTACTAATCGCTTAACGGCTGTTTCCAACAATACAGGACTTATAATCATGAACGTCTGTGGCTAAACTAAGAAGAAGAAGCAACGTGCTGCAGTTTTTTCTTACACTGTCACAAAATTCATCTGCACCTCTGTGGACATTTTTAGTGCTGTTTGCAACAATACAGGTTTTCACTCCAGTCAGTTTGCACACACCGTATTTTTCAGCTTCCGATCGTCAACTGCATCTTATGTAAAACCGTGTGTACTAATGACCGTGTCAGCAGTGTGATGTAAATTATGGCCAAAGTGATAAGCAGCGGACTTTAAGGATAAGCTGTATTGCTTAAAAACGCCTCATTCAGTCGTATGGAAGATTATCTAGATCTGTTTGTATTCGTTTTACATAATTCAAGGGCTACCACATGAGATGGAATATGAAGAGACTCCAGATAATCCAGGTGTATGTACAACATGTAAATATTAATATCACGTTCAAATGCCATTTAATGATATCCAAAATGAAAGTTCTAAACATGAGTTGATTTGCTGCTACTAACAGTAGAAGAAACACACACTGTTCATTCAAAATTTAAATGAGAATTCCAAACATGAACAGTTCAAGACCTTCTGCAAGCGACTTATTTCATATATATATATATCATATATATTACATATATATATAACCCACTGTGAATGAATGCCAACAGTTCTTTTGCGGAGAGCGAGCTACTCATCGTTGCTGCAGCATTTCCGTGTGGGCTGACGTTTTAGGTTTCAAACCACAAGATTATTTCTGTCTTGCTATTGAACGGGTCATAAGTGTTTTCGACACCACAAACAATCTTGGGATTGGTCATTGGTGAAATTTTTTCTAGAATTATCTGAAACATTTGCAAAACTCACGAACAGAAGTGATAGCAGCAAAATCTTGAGAAAAACTCATCAAATAACATTATCGAGGTGGGCTGGTTATAGCTAACTTTTAATAAATAGGGCAGACTACACACTCCTTGGTCAACTGGACTCTATCCCTTCAAATTGGCATATGGTCTTCCGAGCCAGGAAATATAACTTAATGCAAATTGAGCAGCTCATCTTACTCATTTCACAAAGTTTATCCGGAAACGCAAACGGTCAGAGTGAACAAGTGTTCTGTGATATCGATCTCGAAAAATTTCGTGTACATCTGCTGGTCTTACTATTACGGGCTAAGATTAGGTCGCTTTACTATTTGTCCGGTGGATGTGCGTTCTATACTTCCCATCCACCTGAAACCGTATGTCTCTAGGCTTTATCAGAACACTTCTGCCGAGACTACATCAGATGACCGCAAGAGATAGATAAATTTGTGATACGATTACGGTCTGATAACATGTGACTATAACATTACAGTCACACATCTAACCTTATGATCGACAGATACTTTGGATTGATTCAACAGCTTTCTGTAAGAACAGTAGCAGATGGACTTATAACCTCAAAGCGTTTGTCGCAACGTTTTCGATAACCATCAGTTAGACCAAGTCAAACTGTGTCCCTTTTGTTTCTCTCGGTTTTCCCAACCAGCAATAAGAAGAAACCCTTTGTGCGAGGCGTAAAGGAATCGTATATGAAGAATGTTAACAATGGGTAGACAGACAGGGCGGCTACATGCCAAGGGAAAACGTGATTTGATCAAACACCCGGATAATTAGATGACCTTTAGATTTCGTGGTAAACACTGGAACAGTCGGGCCGGCTTCTCCGGAAGGCGATTCAGCAGCGAGAATGAATCTACGTGCTTATCATTAAATGGTTTCAGTCGTATGCTGTTTATGCGTGTGTTTTCCGTACTGTTGTTCTCATAGTCACGTGTCCCGCATGGTGAGGTGATGCGGTAGTGAAATGTCCCTGAGGGGATTGGGGAGTAATGGTGTCACTCATGACAGCATACAGGACGACTCAGTTGGGATTACAAAAGTTAATGTTGGGAACAGGAATAAAAAAACGAACATTATGAATGCTCAACTTTATGAGATTCTGTGCAATCATCGGTTGACAAAAAACAAACGGCCATCAATGAAAATCTAGACAGGTTCTGATGTTTTCCCAGTAAGAATTTGTGTAACTATCTCCGCTGGATAGTGATATTTATGCTCTAACAAAACGAAACAACTTTTTGATTAAACATGCAGACGATTTTGTGTTAGGTAAAAATATCTGTGATGTGAAACTATTAAGATCACATCGCTTTACAACAACCTCAATATGTCGTTCAATTCTTGCTGAATTTGGTTTTAACGTTATGAACGTATGACAGCATAAAAAAGTGGGTGTTGGAGAAGATGTTAGTGGGTGGTTTTTGTTTTATTTGTGCTTTCATTACCTGTTATTTTTTAATGGAAAATTCCTTTCACCATACTTAATCGGCGATTTTACTGCCTCCCAGCGCAACGAAATATCATCTAGTAATTTGTGAATACTGTTCATAAGATTAAATGAAGCTGAAGTCTTTAGTTGTAGCTCAGACAGCCGATAAAGGTTGCAGTAATGTAGGAAGACAGCGATTATATAACAAGCTTGTCATATGATCTTGCAAACACTTTTGATAAGTACTATATTACTTTAGCTTATTGTAGTTTTGTTGACTGTATCGTTAGAGTTTCGGAATTACTGAGCCCTTTAGTTATATCTTGCTGGATACAGGGAGGATGTGAAAAACGCCAAAAGTAAACAAACATACGGGTACCGGACAACATGCTGTAGAGAAGAGTCAATACCGGCGATAGTATACCGACAGATCTGATAAAAAACAACTGTAAGGCCTGAAATTGGGAAGAAAACAAGGAGAGTAAAATAAAAAGTGTGAGCGACGACGATGAGAATCTGAAATAGTCGTTCGAATTCTATAATAAGGATAGGGTGCTACAGAAAAGCTCTTCTATTATTTTTCCACAGTAATGTAGTTGTTATCGGAACAGCCTTAGAGAATTACAAGCATTTTTCCCAAAATCAGTGAAACTTCTACGGTTTTGCCTCCTAAAAAACCTATAAATGGTAACACTTCTGTCACAGAAACTCTTCCGTCAGTCAGTAAATTTGTTATAGTGGATAACTACGTTGATAACGTGAACCCCCTACAGTAATAAGAAAACCACTGCCTGTATTTATGCGAATGTAGTCCCTTCAAAAAACCAAACCCGGTTTGTTGAAGCATGCTTCATGACAAACTACTGTAATGTATAAATCTTCCTTGAGAACGGTTTTATATGTCGCTCAGGCTAGTTCTTGTTTAACAAACAATCGTCGGTTAACTTAGTTTTTAGCTTGCTCAGTCACTTTATCGCATGCACTATAAAAACATTTCAAGCACGCATAGAGCATACCAAGTATTTTACCTCCGATACTGCGAACCCGGAATTGTCGACTCAGATGAAAGGGTTGTGAGATGAAGTAGAGGCTCCAGCAATAAAAACGAAAAGAAACAGACAATGCTTCTTTCATGTTTGTGAATTATAAATCCCTTACTGAATAAATGGCGATCCATTAAGTATGAATTTCTCCCTACTGCAGTTCTTACCTTGTTCCTGCGACCAGCTACACTAGGACGTATAGGAATAGATGTAGTTTTGTCAGTCGATAGTTTCTGGGTTCGTATCATCTTTATGCAGCTCACATTTTAAAATGCATGGACTGAAAATTTTCCGAATCAAGAGTGTCTTGGCTACTGTTCTGAAAAAAGTACTAGACAACAAAACGCTGATTGGTTTCTTCCCCATGTTTACTCGATATGTTTGTTGGCTTCGGTGTGCTACTATTCATCGTAGTATGAGGGTTATGCAACCAGCTTACTAAGCCACTAGCTGAGGTCGTTCGACAGTATTTTTCCTTCTAGAAGGAAGGCTGAGATGAAGATATTGCGAAAAGTCGGAATAAATGTAGAATAGCAGACATTACGACTTTTCTATTTGATCATATCTGTCAATATAATGCAATTCCCTACTGCTTTGCAACCTCACTTATCGAACTTCAGAGAAATAAAATACCCGCTGTTAAGGAAAAACAACTCAATGGAAAGAACACTTTACTTTCCCAGGGAGGTGGTTCTTGTTTCGAGAGTAATGCGATTATAAAATAATGTTACATTGTAAGCAAGAACACTTGACTATCATGTATATTGTGGTTTCACGCATATTCCGTAATATAAAACTACCTCATAAAATGTTCGAAACTTGAAAAAATTTCTTTGACTCACTGGAATTCGTTTACATACAGGCAGGTTGTATACACATAACTCCCTTAATATATCAAGCGGATAAGTTTGAATATGAGCAGCGCTCTGAGAAATTTCCGTTTAGAAATCCTGGCATGAAGGTAATTTAGTCTTTTGTAAACCCCGTTACTGCTATGTACCCAACTTCTTCCCGATCGAAAAACATGGCCAGTCTATCTTCTAACTATCGTTTCCATCTTGCAAATGTTATGACTTCAACGGAAAATTCTTTGTGTTCACCAGTAAACATAACAGACACGTGTTACTTTAAGATTAGTTATCCATCGTCGTTTGATTTTAGATCAGAAGCATTTATTTGTTTCCCTTTTTGAAAATATGTTACATTGTCCGCAATAAAATAATGCCAGTAGAACGTCGAATTTGAGAAACGAAGTTTGAGTCCGTTTCCTTACCTCAATAGATAAGGTAACATAGATCTAATAATTAAAAGACTAAAATAACTTTTACTATACAGAAAATGTATGGCCTAAGATGCTGAAGGCAAACAAGAACCTGCTTGGTAACTTTACCGAAAAATTTTGACTTTGAAATTGTGATCACATATGTTATCTACCAAAATATGAGGTTTTATACACCTGTCTCTTGGGTTAACAATGCAGATGAAACGGTGCCCACCGGGAGAGTGCTTGTTGTATGTCATACGTCTGTGAGATATAACAGATCAACCTTCAAACCAGAAGTTAGATTGAAGAACAGCCGGCGCGTATTCCGGAATGCTCGGGATGCACGATCACTCGGTCAGTTAATCACGGTACACAGCTTGTGATGACTGGGTCATGTTCTCCGTATGCCAGCTGAGCGTTTATTGTACCGAGCAATATATACGGAGACCACCAACAATTGGGTAAAACCGCGTGGTGGTCAAGCAACAACGTGGTCACGAAATATGAAGACTCTGACTGCTCCATTGAGCAAAGTGGGTAGGTGTCGCCTGCCTGGTTGGGGTCCTCGTGATCACTCAAACCACTGGTTAGAGATGCTTTCCGAGATGGCGATGTGTCGCAGTCAATGGCGTATCTGTATTCATACCATTTATAGTTCTTCCGCTTAATCTTCTTTTATTAATTTTCAACCCTCTTAGTGACGTTTTCTTCCAGGATATTCCACGTCACTGTTGAAGTGAGCAGCGGCCCGAGCCACAATACGTTTTAGTCAGGCTCATAACTATTATGATGATGATGATGATGATGAGTAAAAACAAACTTATCACGTCTTAAGCCAACATTTAATTTCTAGGTTTCACCGAAATAGAACCTATCGCGTGAGACAGAGCAGTATATCATAAAGACATAGGGAAAGCCCCTTAAACGTGGTTTTCTGTCCATATCATTTGCGGACAGTTGACGCTGCCTTTGAAGGTAGCTGCATAACGGACGATGAACCTGTGTTAATATTCGAAAACCAACCACTAAATTTGACTGTACTGCCTGCGGCCAACTAAGTCGTAAGGAAAAGTTTATCGCTAAAATCGCACCTGTGGATGCCTTGTCCGTACATATGGACTTCCCGGATCAGCGCATAGCCTGTAAATAGATCGTCGCGATCGTTCAAATGCTACACGTTCTCAGAGATTTGTCATGTGAGTGTGTGGGTACCAGAAGGTGAACGGAACGGAACGGAACCATGCATGTCTATGCATGCGAAGTGGCGACGCATGCACGTGTTAGCTTGTGTGCGAGTTCCGAGAGACTGTGACGGAAGTCGGCATCGCTGGCCCCACTGAACTGCCATAAACGCCACTTGACGCAATAAATATTTATGCTTCCGTCCCAAACATTCACATGTCGGATGCACATCCCCACCGTTCTGGTTATGCATGGTGCGGTTGTGGGTGATAATTTCTTAAATTGACTGTGTGAATTGTGCTGGTACTGACAGAAGTGGTAATATTCAATAATGTCAACGTGGTTAGCGATCGTTTTTAATTAACATGGGCCAAGGATCACTTTGATCACATTGGTATTCCTTGTAAGTAGTAAGGAATGCTGACAGTTATAAAGCTGACGTCCTTCATAGCTGATCTCAGGTTTTGCACTCCCGTAGACGTTAAGTTTGCGTCTTTCGCAGAACACCACTATACCCCGGTTTTGCTATTTGCAGAGTTCATAATTAGCGTTTATCCATATCGCGACGGAGAGATAAACTCTCTCCACGCGTTCACGGGTCAGCTGTGTTGACCACTGCGCCACCGATCTCACAGTAGGCACCGCCGAAACATGGTTTGCAAGCGCTCTGCCACAACCACCCGTTACTAACGCTTGGATTGCCCGACGGCTTCAAGCAGACACATTGAAATTATCCAGTCGAAGGCCCTACAATAAGAACGTTTGTTATACCTGAACTCAGAATTATCGTTGAAACCGCTGATGGGAATTGTGATCACTGATACTTGATAAGGGTGTTCGGTTAGTGTGAAATCTGAGATTGCAAAAGCCGCCATTATTTGCGGGTAGTTTTCAGTTTGAAGTAACAACACCCCTGACTTATCATCAATAAGCAAAAATACAGCTCAATAAGTTTATTGATTTCAACGGTTCCAACTTGAACAGACGTTTATTTTGTCTTCTCTCTAGGTGACGCTCAATCTAAGCAGTACCCATAAATTTTTGTGATCAAACATCTGCGTATGATAATTTGGCCGTGTCTGATGTGTGGTCATTGGAGTCGTTGCCAAATGATTACCGTATGAAGCGTGGCCGGATTGCAATTCCGGTGCGGACAAGGACAGGCACCAGCGATTGGCCATAACAAGGCGATTCTTGAGTCTAGTTACTCTTTTTGACAAGTATTCATCAAAATTCTCCTCAACAGGTCAAATGTCTGGCAGGTAAGAAGAAATTTCAAGTATATGTTTTTTTTATTTTATTCGCGTATGTATGCCATATACCATTCATAGTGGCGTCGAGTACTGGCCTTGGTTATCTTCTTTGTAGAATGCACTACCAATGTAAGGAAAGCGACACTTAGATGCGGTTTTTAATAAGATGTAATCGAAGGGAATAAAACATTTTAACATACAGTAACGTGAATTTCGGAAGGAATAGATTATTGCTCCATCTTAGGTGGTAGAAAATTTGAAACAGTACAAATCGATCAGTAGAATTTGGCCGCTTGTCCAGTAGTCAATAATCATAAAAGCAAACTTGTTCAAAATAGCTAAAACTCAGCCGGTGAGCGGAAATTTGCAGAAATTATTGGCTCAACTTTCTGCAACTACGTGATATGTAGAATAACGGCTAAAAGTCAAACTCTTCGTCGTCCACAGATTGTACACAATCCATTGATTATTCATTTTGACTCCAGTTCAGTGTTGAAACTCAGCTGAGGGCCGGTTACCAAAGTTTCTCTATTTATGTGTGTCGTGAACTCTGGTCAATCCGAGGTGGACTTCTGCGACAAGATTTTGACGGGACAAACTTTGCATCTCTATATGTATACTGAAGTTTTCATACAACCGAAAGGTTATCTGCGACCAATTTACATTACTGAAAGAAATGTCGTGAGTGAAGAGCGAATCATTGTACACATTTCCTTTACTTATCATCGCCTAGTGGAATCCCCTCCATGGAAATAACAGTAACAGCAACATGCTGTATGTAAACTTGCGGGTATATTAGTGGTTAGTGTAAGCAGTAACCTATATAGTAATATTTCATAATCATGCAATACATATACAATGAAACATCAACACAGTTGTGTAGTCGTTAATTTATACTAGGATGAAAATCGTCCCAAAAATATATATGGAACTAACTGCCTGCTAATCGTTCTGTTTCGAAGGGGACATATGAAGTCTGTAGGCGCTAAAGCCTTGCGAGCAAAACTGAATAAAACTTTTAGTTCAGCTGACGTTCCCATTGCTGGTGCTAATCTGGTTAACGCCCAACTCTCCCAACTGAGTGCTATCTAGCTTAGGTTCATTACGATAATCGTCAACAGTAAGTTTCAGTGATCGACTGATTCCACTATAGGTTACAAGTTTTGTGAACGTGTCGTGGAGGTTAGGTAGCATAGTAGGGAGAAGACTGTCAACCAGTTTAACGGGGGGACCTGACCTGGACAGAAATAACATAGGCAACCAGTAGCGTAAACCTGCGTTTACACTAAATATAGGTAGGTTTCAGCTAACGACGCAGAATGATAGACTTATGTGGTGAACGCGTGGTGAAGGCAGTTAGAATATGCCAAGGTCAAATGATCACGTTCAATGCTTGATGTTCAACTATGATCAAATAATTTTGAGCTTCATAACCTTGACCTCGTTCGTAGTCCTTAGAATGTTAAGTGTTAATAGTGGCAAGGCAGCAGGATGTTTAGTGTTAGTATATCTACTTCGAGTACATTTTTGTATGATATTCTTTAAGGCTCAGACCCGCGTATTGTTCGGTGTCAGACCACAATTATGTTGACCATTAAGTCACTTGTGGCTGACAAGCCGACAAGCAGAAATACTTCTAACAGTTTCATTCACGGTTAGTATATGCCGGAAATAGTTTGAGGTTAAACGACGGTAAACCTTGTTTCAGATTTCTTGCTGACAAGTTGCTCTATATAACATACAAATCGAAGCATCCAGCTCGATTGCTAAGTAGTTGATTTGCCTTTTATATATATAGCATTAGTGAATCAGTATAATGGCCTCACGTTTGTCCTGTGGGTGGAAAGCAATATCCACTGTCCTGGTCGTTCTTTCTCGGAAAACTCTGCCTATCATGTTATCAACCAGTTCACTTGCAGTTGCGCTGCCTCATACATGAGCAGAACGGACCGAAACTTACGACAAAGGAAGACGGAGCACATCCCCAAGTGGCTAATGCAAACAATGACTCAACGCGAGTCAATATGCCAACACTCGAACAGAAATCCGGCGTCTTCGATCGCGAAACATTTAATCGCAACAGGTCATTTGGTTGACCCCGTCACTTCGTTCATGGTCCTGTTGCGTAACCGCAACCCCAAGCTGTTGGCAGCCTCGTAGGCATTATTGATCAAGCGGCACGCACCGGCCCTTTGTTGGCAAAACATGCTGACGCAATCAATTTCGTTACCGTGGCAGTGAACCCTGATTGCTCCCATATGATGTTCGTTCATTTCATTGTTTCGTCGCCAAGCGCTTAACCGATATAACCGAACGTTTTATGTAATCGACTGATGAGAATAAACGAAGTACTTGAATCTCACAATGTATGAATTTAAACTAGCGATGAAAAAAGCACGCCCAAACGTGGAAAGCGTTCTACCAACTGAGCTACGAAGCCATGCCGGGAGCTAACATGTTTTCATCTTTGGACTCGGTTACTCACTCAACTCACTGTGTCCTGTGGAATCCACAAAATGAATTGATTTAACTGATAAATGCTGACAGAAGGAGGATTATTTGGAACTAGCATCGCGGTTACTACGTTTCCACTCCGTTCTGATGTAAGTGTTCAGACAGGATAAATTAGTTGTGTCTAATGTGATGCCAGCGAAGCTGTTATTTTACAAACTTGTACATTAAAGTCCGGCTTCTTGTCAGTCTACTAATATGTATTATTTAGGATCTATAATTCAACCAAACTTTGCGTTTTAGATCCACATCATGAAAGTAGCCTGGGGTCAACGCGAAGGTTATATTAAGACGAGAGTAATATTCTGTTTGGCTTTATTATGCAACTTAAAATATGCAAAACAGTCCTTTGTGGTCATATTTATTGAGCAGGTTAGTTGGTTTCAGTTGTTTGGTTACACTGCTGGGGGTTCTTTTAATGACACATGACACTGGTGAAGTCACATTACGATATAATCACCAAGGTCCGCAGTTTGTGCAGTATGCTTATAGGCAGGTGACGATGTTTATTGTTACGATTTTCCTTCAATGAATGCACAAGAAGATCGAAGTGACAGTCGTACGCATATTTCTTTCACTTCCCATCAACATATATTTTGCCTTCAACAATTTTAGAGTAGCAGAAATAATCGCTTGGAAAGGATGAAACTGAATCATGGAACAGGCAAGTTACTTTGTGAACAGAACTGCTTCATAGTTTAGGCCTGTTCACACTGGAACGCATTACTAAACTCTGTGGTCATGGTGAAATCCAATGGGAGTTTTAAAATATTACTCGATCAACACATACGTGAAAGACAACTGACAGAGCAGGTTTACTAACTGTTACACTAGCTCAGTCTCACAGATCTTCAGCTGCGCACTTCTGACTGAATGCTGCCTCACTGTGTTTAAATGTTCATTGTTGAAATGACTTCAGCCGGTAGCTTCGATGAATTTACCTTTCGCTTAAGTTCACTTGTGTTTTCCCTATACCAGTGAACGGTAGAACACGATTTTTTACTGACCAACATAGAGACAGGAGTGAACAAGCAAAAGATCTTTCTCTCCTTCCTGTGACAAACTATTAACCTACAGGGATGTCAAGTTCACTGCTTTTCTGGACGATGTTGTTTATTTTTTCTCTGTATAGTTTTTCTCCACAAGAATCAGGGGCATCAGTTCATCATTCATATTTCTCCACCTGGTTTGACCAACTAGCTGGTTTTCACTCAATCCCTCAGTAATACTCTCACGTAGCTATGACTAACCACTGTCTGTCAAGGTTATGTCTATTTACTGCTGACAGATATCTCTCCTCACGTGATTGCGGCATGAACGCGTTTTCATGCGCTTTACTCCTACACGATGGACTTGTTTTGCGTTGTACATGCCATCTTCCATGTTACAAAAGGTATTCGTCATTCATTCGCTGGAATGGATTATTTAATCTCAATTGAGGGATAACTCTCCATCAAGAGGATATCCAAGTGGCTTGCTACAACTTACTCTTTAACTCGTGTTTACTGTTTAAAGGAGACACTCCTAAGAAATTACTATCATCGAAAGCTTTCACTCGTTAAGGCATACGGTTTGAAGCCGTGCACTTATTACGAGAAGATTACAAAAGTCAAACAATGGTGTGGGTGGATTAAGTGAAAGCACTAAACTTTCAGCTGGCACAGACAGCCCTATCAAAGCCTCCTGTAACAGTCAACACGGTTATAGTTCATGCATGCCTGACGATTGACGGAGGCTATTACGTTACCTAAAGGACGAGAAGTTTGAAAGGAATTACGGTAACAGAAGGGCCACCACCTTAAAACACTTAGTTGAATCTGGGAAGCCGTCTAAGAGTAAAAAATAGCAACTTGTGTAGAAATCGTGGATGGTCACCAGTTGTGTTGTCGTCACACGTTCTCGTTGGAAACTTATTCAACATGCCACGTAAAATTTATTTAGATGTAGGAGGTTGCTACAACTATGTTCTCATTGCGATTGTTGACAATGCGTTTTCATTCATTGGATTCAGGTATTCCGTAGAAGCTGAATGCGTTTCTATCACACAATGGCACCTAAAGCGATACGATGGATTCTCCACGATATTTTCTCAATTACCCACAGTAAATTCATATGTATGTAGATGTACTTACTTTGAGGTAAGCTCTGATAAATTTTTTGTTCCGGCAAAAATGTGTGAAGCATTTGGCAAAATCCTACTCCCTAACTGGTACTGTTTTCTCTAAAGAGATATGTTTCAGAGGTGCTGTGTAGCGGCGACAAAAATTAATTTCTGCCAACCCAATAAACCTTATGACCAGGAGTCCCTGGATTCCACATGTCTCTGAATGTGACGACAGCCGTCGAAGACTTAAACACGGGTTGACCAACTGTTTACACAAGGACCGTCAGCAACACTTGGTGGAACAACTGAAAAAGATGGAACCAGCGTTTTGTTCGGGATTAGAAAGAAGTCATTTTCATTCATTTGTAGCTTTGCTGTTTATTACGTCAGCGTGAGGTAATATGTGAAAGATAGTCTGCTTGCCACTAAGTCGAGCCGATTTAACAGGCGGATTAAACATTTCGAGGAGTAGTTCAGATGGCTTCAACCAGATAACACAAACGAGTGAACCCGAGTGACCCGTGTTCCAGATGGTCCTCCGTCAGAAGTCGAGGTGGCCCTGAAGCTTAAGTTATTGAAACGTTACAGAGCACTTGGAAAAGTATCTGCTCTCTGTTTCTCTTTTCAACGTCAGTAGGGAGAGGTGGATAGTGAGACTTAAAACTCATTCAGACGGTTTAGAAAAAATTAAAGATGTATCCCGTGAGTCATAATTATTAGCGATGATTGCCTTTTTTTGAAGGGGAGGTTCTAGGCTTAGAGGACAACCACAGAAATGTCAGACTATTATCTGTTGCGTCCAAGTTACTCATCGGCCTTATAGAACGTCGGTCCACTATGCCCAGATAAGGTCAATACATGAGAAACAAGCAGGAATCCAATCCGGTGGAGGTTGCATCAATCACATTTTACCCCACGAAGGTTTTAAGAGCACCGGCACTGTTACAGCCGGCCAACGGTTTTGATCTACTTAAACCTAAAAGCTACCTTTGACGTAGTAGCTGTTGACTTTCTATCGAGCTGTGAGAGAATTCAGTATGATCATACTATGACCATTCTGCGAAAAGGGTGAAGGCTTATGGACGACCGCATCGGGAGTTCATCAGTTCTAGTGATGTTCGCCAACGGTGTTTGATCTTCCCCTTCCTGCTCGAGTTTGCCATGGATGATATTCTGGATGGTATGACTAAAGAAGCCATTCAGCGCGGTTTTGAGTTTCGTGCTAAAAATAGGTTGGTCGGTTCGGAGTAGAAGTTAATATCACCTCTTTCATTCCATCTGCCGAAGACATGTAGACCATACTAAAAGAAGTGGATGGCCAGGCTGGGTTGTATGAAATACGCTTCGCACCTTCAAGTTCCAAAGTGCTGTTTAAAGACTAGGACATTTCCAGTTCTATCTTCTTTATTGTACGCAATCCGCTTTAAACAGTGGACACTTCCATATACCTGGGTAGCACCATCTCTTCAGCTTATAAGATTTCTGGTGAGATACTGTCGAAGATAAAAATGACGTGCGTGACCTGTGCTAACCTGTCTCATCTGTGAGGTCTAGAAGATGCCTAGTTGTAATTGAAAGTAATAGTATACAATATTTGTGTATTCTATACTTTGTTCTACGTTTTTGGAAAATTCGCCTGCTTGCGGCAAACACATCAACAAACTTGCTGCGGTTGATTATCGTTGTCTGTGCCAGCTAGCTCACATTCAGTGGAATGAGCGTGTTAGTCATGTGGCCGCTTGCCAGTGCGTATTCCAGAACGAACACGATCAATCGGTCAACTAACCATATTGTACATTGTGTGATGGAGATGTTGTCGGCAGCTGCACAGACTTCTGCTACTTGGGCAGTGATCTGTTCACTGATCTGTCCGTGGACCGCGAGTTGAGAGCTCGTGTGGCAAAGACTAGTACTGCTTTCGGACGTCTTGAAAGACGTGTTTGGAAGAACCACAGCCTGAAGCCGAGCACTAAGCTCTTTGTCTACCGCCCAATGGTGTTGTCTATACTACTGTACGGCAGTGAAACGTGGGCATTGTATCAGCGAAACGTGCGCTATCTAAGCCGCTTTCATTTGCAATGTCTAAGACGCATCTTGGGTATTCGGTGGTCGGACATGGTTCCGAACACTGAGGTATTACGGCGAGCGGACATGAACGGGATGGAAGCCACGCTGATGTTGAATCAGCCTTGTTGGCTGGGTCATGTCCGTCGGATGGGCGATGACCGTATCCCGAAGCAGGTGCTGTATGGACAACTGAGATCAGGTAAGCGAAATCCTGGTGGTCCAAAGCTGAGATACCAAGGTGCTGTGCAGGTAAGTCTTTCACGTTGTAAAATTGATTTTAGATGTTGGGAACACTTAGCGTTGAACCGGACTGCTTGGAGGAATACAATTTGGACGGGCGTCCGCGAGTTCAACGAGCAGTTATTGCGCGGCCGAGAACGAAAGCGCACGGTACGCAAAGGAACCATCGGTGCCATAAGTCGTGGTGACATGACTATATGGCGTTGCGATGTGTGCGGCCACGAATGCGCTGGCCGTCTGGGATTAGTAGGTCACCAACGTACTCGTAGTGCACCGTCGGCGAAGAGACAACGAGTACGCTAGGCTCAGGTAGGTCATATCAGCATATCCGTTCTGTTTTTCTTAATGATTGCATCGGCCAAGACCATGGTCGTTTGGCTACTAATCTGCTCCTCTTTTCAGAAACTTGGGTATCTGTGATCTTCTACCTATTCTTTTCTTAGACTTTGTTGGTGTATTGAATGATGAATCGTTCGTTTGATCTTTTCGTAGTTCAACTTTGAGTTTTGTTTTTCAACTTTATCCTCTGTGGAATGCACTAGCATGCACTCGTATACTGAAATGCTTCTTGTATTACATTTCACACATCTTTCTCCCTGGTATAGATCTTGCTATTGCAGTCTCTCTCACTGTTTATTTTCCGAGAGATAAGGATTTCCTTCCCTTGCTAACCATTCAATTGGCTAACCAGCATTGGCCAGCTGGACACAAAGGCCTCACTTACACACCTACTGGTCTTATTCCTTCGGGTTTACACCGGATACGTGGTGTGTGAGTGGAACCGCAAGTGGCGCAGCGCAAGCCACTTGAGGTGATGGTTTAAAGCGCAGGCGTCCTTTGGCTTCGGTCACTGTGACAGGCTAATCCGTCTCGGATGCCGCCAACTCAGTTGGATCACACGCTCTCTATGCCAATTTGTCGAATTTTGCACCGGGCTGTTGGAGAAATCCGTGTAGTGGTTAAGCAACGACTTGGTCATGAAATGTAAGGACCCTGGCTGGTCCACTGAGTAAAGCGGGTAAGTGTCATCTATACGGTTTGTAACGATATGACGACACGAATCACTGGAAATAAAAAAGCCATCCCAGATGATAGCTTGCTGAATTCACTGGAGTACGGGGTTTCGCACCACTTCTTTTTGCTTGGCTCCTTCTTATCAATTTCTACTTTATTTATAAGTTTTCTACTTCCGTGTTAATCCACAACACTGTTGCTGTGGTCTGTTTCCCAAGTCACAGTACACTTTGGCCAAGTTCATGGTCGTTGTGATTGAAGTAATGAATAAATGACTTCAGTATTTTTAATGTAAGTTTATGTGCATACTGCTTATTTTTACCTCATATAAATATAAATCACAGTATTCACCCTAACCATAAATACGGCACAATTCATAAAACTTTTATGGTGACCTGCTAACACTTGAACCTATTACAAACCGTTCTTTTCAACACCGATGTGGTAGATAGAGTTGTTTACATGACTTACCCTCCTGTCATCTTTGATTGACCAGTCTAAATGAAGATCGTTGCTGTCTTGGTGTGGTGCACATTTTATTGAGGGCGTAGAATAACAAAGCGCTTAAGCTGAGCGTTCAGTTCAAGGGAAAGAATCATGTTGCTTATAAAACTATTAAGTTCAATGAAGCGTGCAGATATCGGGATTAACAGAATCCGACAATGTTTTGAATTACCAGAGAAACTAGTGTTCACATCTGAGGAGCTTGAATACACCAATAAATGGGACTCAACAAAACGCTCCAACACGGTAGCCACCCGACCATTATCAGTAGTTAAACCAAAAGAGAAACTGACTGGACATTTCAACACACAATTAATTCCAGGTGTTTGAATAAAACCTATCCAACAGAGAACGCACTGTTGCCGAAAGTGCAAGATATTTGTGTCGGCTTAGTTTGTTTAATCAGAGGGAAGAATGTGAGGGAACATTCCTATAGTTGATAAAACGGGCCACTTACGTAATTCCGAAACCCACAATCATGGCTATAAAAGCAAAATTACCCACATGCTATAAGACAAAAATGGCTGTTATTTATTGTCCAGATATCCTTCTAATTCGGGTAGAAAATTGTTATTCAGTAAATGTTGGTAGAGTATAATGATAACATTAACATTGTATACCACGTAACCACATTGTGAAGGTAAATACACGAAATTAAAGCACTTAGATGCAATTTCTTTTTGAGCATGTTATTCCATGTGGTTTCTTGGTAATAAAATCTGCTAAAATAGCAATCACGTGAAAGTATCGCTTGGTTTCACAGAATTTTTCCATTTTATCCGAAGATAAATTTCTGATTTACCTGGAAGGTTTTACCAGTACCACACAGAATGTGTAACCAGAATGTCACGCCTTCCGTTTCTGCAGAAACAAGGGAGACGTTTGGAATCGTTTTGCTGCCGCCCTCGCGTGACTTACTATGTAAAAATGTCACCAGCAGGTAGGTTGTGTACAACAAAGCACTGAAGTGTCAATTTCTTGTCAAATGAACTTTGCCTGCTCGGTGCTGAAATACGATCACTGATCTCATGGGGAGACAGATGATAGTTTCAGCCCGACTACGGTCACTAACCCTATGGGTTTGGTTTACGCAGTGTAAATGAACTGACGTCGACAGAGAAATTGTTACGTTTAGGTAACTGCCAAAGATCGATAAGATTGGCTCATCTGAAAGTAGCTAGTAACAATGCACCGTCTAATCATACTGAGGAAGGTGAAGAGCGCCACGACAATTGGCTGAAATCCTTTCGAAAACTCTAATATGTAACTTGTAGATACTCCTCTGTCTTTTCCTGTCGAACGCCAAATTAAGGGTTTTCACTAAACATTACAACAATCTTGCTCTTACTAAGCGAAACTGCCATAAATCGTCATGATCAGTACGAGCTCAGGACCGATTCTTCTGTTGGCTTCGAGGATCTCCTTCAGTAGGCAGCGACCGTTAGAGTTTGTGGCACTTCTGTATATATCGAGCCATCCGGCTTGGCTCACAGAGGTCGCGCCTGTGATCCTGGTTGCATTTTAACTCAGCTGTGTAGCTCCATCTATCTGAGTCGAGCCTAACATACGACGAAGCAACTCCAGAATGTTTAATATCATGACAATGTTTAGTTCTACTTGGTACCAGTGTTACTAGTTATACACTTTAATTATTTAAGACTTATAAACACTACTTCAAAAATGTTGCAAAATCACGTACTCGTAATCTATTACTTCCACCAGCCTTTAAAGAACGTCGAGGGAAAAAAATTCAGTAATATCTACATTGTTCCACAAAACTCAAGTGATACCAATGTAAAGTGGTCAGAGCAGGCTAAAGTGTTAAGCTGAGAGATTGCCTTCCTGTCCCCGTGGACTATTAGCCAGGGCTGAACAACCTTTCCAGTATAGAAGAAATAGGAAATAATAAACGTAAACACTGACACTTTCACAGTACCCAACATGAATCAGCTTATTGCTGAAACAAGATTTCTTCAAACACACAAGGTTAGCCCCTAGTGTTGTATCACGTTTCAGACGCCATCAAACTGACAAAACTGTCACCAGAGGCACAACGACGCTGTCGACATTTCCGCTGAACAATTGTGTTGTGCTTGGCATGTTTGAACCAGTTGCTTCAAAATCCCTCAAGTATAACCATATTACTTATAAAATTATATAGTAGCAGGCGCTCAGAACCACAAATTCGTTGACGCCTTTTGAAGATAGATTGAACTACCGAAAACACAATAAGCGGACAAACAATTAACACTCAGTATGTGAACCTCAGGGCATTTCAGATCACTCATTCAATTTATGCAAACCGGGTTTCTAAATGTTCGTTGCAAACGAGAAGATAAGATGTCTCTTTCATGTTAGTGTCCCAGTTCAACGTCCCTTTCCTGTAGTATAAGCTGTCACCCTGGTCGACAGTAATTACAAGAGCCGCTAGGCCATACATTGGGTCCGATGCAACGACAACAGTTAGCAGAGATCTGCAGTTGTTACGACTCACTGACTGATGGGCGATGACGGTTGGGCATACGATCATCTTAATGAGATCTTCGTCAAATGAAATAATCTGACAACTTTTGGGCTTCTGACCAAGCTTGTACTTGACTAGAAGGTATTGGGAAGAAGACTGTATAAAACTTCACTGACTGGCCACGTGATTGTCTTCTCCGCTATAACTGACGTAGAGATGGTGGGCACCACCATAATATGCTCCACTGACCTAGGGATAACACCGGTCTGCCTGTCGTACGATGTGTAAAATTCTTTACAAAACCTTGGCTCACACTGAACATAGGGTCATAAGAATGTTTGTTAGCCGTCTGTTTGCTGCACACGATCACGTTTGTTCGTTTGTATGTTTGTCGACTTATGCGTGTCAATGGCGACATACACACTTCCGGCTTGCTCGCGCGTTCGACGGTAGGCTCCATAACCTCCCTACCTGCCTTCGCTTGTTGGTACCGTTTAGCACTAGTTGAGACCTACTATAATTGTCGTATATGTTCGGTTTCCCGCAATTATTCACAGTCTTATTTCGCGCCTGGTATACGTTGAGTACATCTTGTAACGCTTTAATTTAATGCACGTATGCACTAAAATGTTTCTCATATAGTGGATAGGTAGGTGTGCGCTAGACCGTCGTCCACTAACAATTTTAAACACCTTTCCTGAAGAGCAGTCGAAACGTAGTCCCGAGAGGCATCGGACTAAAAAACACAGTAGGATTCAGAAGCAAACCATATATCTCCAGCAATATTTGGAAACGCAAGAAGCCGTTAGCTTTAGCCCATTCTTGGACCAAAGCAGCGAACAAGATGAGAATGAAAATAAGCGCGAGGTGGGCTCCAGCCCACTCGGCGGCACTCGAAAGTGCGCCAAGCGAAAAATGCGTAAGACTTTTGAGTGCGTTGAACTCAAGCATACAAGCCGGCTGTTTTTACTTTGATTATTCGTTACACATGCCGACCACCCGTGGAGCAAAGTAGAGACACCGGGGGACGGTGTTCTTCTGAATTAGGGGTTCCAACAACAGTCCTGTAAAAGAGAACAAGAACCAGCAAGCCATGCATGCGACTCACACAAACGAAAATCAAAACGGTACCGACAACATAGCAGCACACTGTTACGAAATTCAAATTCAACCAATGCGCGCTTGCTGGTTATGACTGCACTTTACAAAACAAGGCTCGAAAAGGTACCGGCCAAATTACCTTGAAGAGTCGAATGGTAGATCAGTCGTTAGGAACCGGGTAAACATTTGCTGCGTACAATTAGTGGTATGACTGAAGAAAGTGGCATTGAGTTCATATCAGGCCTTCTATAACAGGCGTGCACAGAATCATGCGTACAGGACAAACAAGCGAGGAAACATGGGATCCTTAAAGAATCCACTCGGTCGTCTGTCATTACATTTCACATGATTCTAACAGATGGCAAGCAAATCTTGTGCGATATTCATCGGATCTTAATAATTCCCCAAAGGTGATTGTTCAACAAACTATGGGTGGATTTTCTGCCACTTTCACGTATGATACTGACCAAAACATCTCCACCGCCTAAACGTATTAATTTAGTCACGCGTAGTCCTAATGTATCAAAGAGGGGGTACACATTATGACGCTGAACCGTTCTGTCCTTGTCCGGAGGATTTTACAGACCATCGTTGCCACCGGCACTAGAGATTGGTAACAATGGTCAGTTTCACTGTTATCTTTGGTTCGTAATAGTTATTGTAATTCGTAAATGAGCATTTTGTCAGTGTTCAGTTATTGCCTAGATAACGAGGATTGCATTACATTTTGGTTGGTTCACTTGCTTTTTTATTACTATTGCATAGAAAATAACCAGCTAGTCGGCTGTATTATCGTTCCCCCTCTCCATCCGCGGCACGGTCACGGGCGTTAGAAGTACTCGAAGAGTCTTTTTAAATTCTTTCAAAATGGTTACAACGCCTTATTGAGCGATACACACACTAATAACATGATTTAATCCTTCTACGCCGAAGTTCACACAACGTGGTGAATGATGATTTTCGCAGCGACCGAAGCACATGACACTTCTTTTTGACCAAAGTACGAACACATCATAAGCAGCAGTGACCGGCGGCGCGAAATGAACTATCAACCAACACGAATGTGGATCGCGAGTGGCGAAAGCATAGTATTTATCTCAGAATGGACCACAATAGTGTACTGGATTTAAACGCTGTATACAGCTCGGAAGTAAACAAAAAGCAAGAGGTGATGATGAAGGGGTGTGAGTTTAGAGTTACGCGACAGTTACAGAAGTTATTTCTTATGGATTCTGTCCTTCGCGCTGCTCTAAAGGGAGCTACGGTAAACGGTGGAGGTAACCGCAGAGACGGATTAATCCAGAAATGTGATGAAGAAGAGATTGAATTCCCCAAAAACCGACAGATCAGCGACACGGAGCAGAGGATAAACACACTGCTCACGATCCTTGAGATTTGCATGTATCAAACACCAAGTGTACTTGTATACTTGGAAAAGGAAAAAGGTGTAGTAAACAGTTAACAGTATGAATCTCTAAGCGCAACGTAAAGCTACAATGGTCAGCACAAGATCATTGTCAGGCCTCATATGTCATTGGCCAGGATATCCATTTTAATGGTTACGACTGCAATTTGTGTGTTTACTGAGCACAACTTTTAGACATGTTACACAGATCGGCATTCAGGTGTGATATCTAACAAGAAAAACTGACCAACAATATCGTTTTTTCAGTTCCTGAATGACTACAGTGTGAATCGTCCGATATAGCAAGTCGTAATATGGGAGGAATAATAACTCTATCATCAAGGCACAATAATCCATCGAGCGTCAGATAAAATACCTCTCTATGCTTGCGGATTTCAATAAAACTCCGGACATCGCGGTTTTAACCAGCATTTGATACGGTCAATATTTCGTGATAGTGTTTTCAAGTATCACGAATCCAATCGGAATCAGAAAGTGAAAACTGTCGAGCTTGTACACAATCTCAATCGGCAACCTCTCCATAATACGCATACCGGGACAACTTCTTAGCACGGTGAGTGAATTTTCACTTAGTTACTGGGTGTTATAACAGTACGTAGCTAAAGTAAAACTCCGTCTGTGAACCATTGTCACAGAAGACTCAGCAAGGAATGTGTCAAGGGCTTTATGTTTAAGAGCCTCATTTTCAATGGGTATAGTGAAAAGAACACCAAATAAGCAATTGTGAAGTCTGGTGATAGCATAATAAACCGCCAGCGCTTCCTTCTGTTTCCGCATATCCATGTTCCACTGAACTGAGGCGTCTGGAACTGTCAAGAACAGGATCATCTTCATGTTCCAACACTGAGTCGAAAGCAGCCTTTAGGTCCAAAAAGATCACGACTGTCGGCTGTCTGTAACACTGCCGATGTTCCAAGATCCGTCGCAAGGTAAAAATTATGATCGACGCACC